>RJWH01003635.1:0-84119 GCA_004363575.1 Solenodon paradoxus
GGCCCCTGAGCAAGGCTGTTCAGGGCCTGACTTGAAGGGGACAGTGTGGGCGGAAACGCTATTCCCGCTGGCAGCACAGCAGGCATCCCTCGCACTGCTGTAGGTGGATGCCTCCTTGCTGGAGGGAGTGGAAAGCTGACCTCTTGCTGTTTTTTGCAGCCTCCTGCTGGGTGGACTTGGAGAGGCCTTGCTGGTTTTCTCTGAGTTGAAGATCTAAAGGAGACATGCATAAAAAGAAGTCAAAGATTGCCAGTTGGAGAACAGAGCCTGGGCTCTGGAGTACCCTGCGGACCAAGCTAGAAGAGGAAAGCAAGGAGAGTGAGCCCACCATTGCTCAATGTCTCAAGAAGGCTCCTGGGGGTCTCCACACTGCGGATGAGAAGGGACTATGTTCTGACTTTCCTGATGGAAACTGGCTCTCACATATCCAGTTGACTGTGCTGCTGGACTTGTCCAGCACATGCAGGATTTCCCCGCCTGGGGATGGCTCTGCTCCCCTTGATTGACATGCAGGCATCCTTGCTAAACGCTGTCACCCCAGGGAGCTTTGTTGAATTTTTTGTTTCTTATTTTTACATCATCGGTGACTCCTCTGGGGGCCTAATTTCTCTGCTGTCATGCAGGTTTGTCTAGAACCCATGCTCACCACTTAAGAGCACAGAGAGAATTCCTCCTGAGGACTTCCAGCCAGGCTGGGGCTGGAGATGGGGTCTGAGAGGGGGTTCTGGCCAGGTTGGGAACCAGCAAGGACACCGTTATCTGCAGTGGTGCAGACACCTTTCTTGTTTGTTCCTTGTACTGTGTTGTGTTGAATTCTGTGCACTCTCTTTGCCCACTGGTTAGCTTGGTACTAAATGACTGCCAGAGGGAATAAGGTTCATAAACACTGATGAGCGTCTTCCCTAGTCAGTGAAAAAAAAAATACATGTAACATGTAGACACATAGGCACACACATTTATATGTTTATTCCTGAGAGCTTTTAATCCATTTAATTCCATTATCTCAGAGGAGGTTTTAAACCATTGAACATGGAAGTCTGTTTTTCAGATCAGATTATAAATTGGATTAAGCCTCCAAACCTTGCCTCTATGGGAATCAAAAGGAATGAATTTGCTTGAAATGGTCATTTGATTCTAAATTCACAGTGGAGGTTTAAGAAATTGTCTAAGTTCAAATATTTTTTGCTTATAATAGGTTTTTTGAACATCTCACTACTCTGCCTGTTGTTGGTTTGGGTCATTCGGAGACATGGAAGGTAGTGAAGTCCAGTGAGTTTTCCCCAGGCTGGAAGCCAGGCCCTGCAGTGTGGATGGGGAGCCCCCTCGGCACCTGGGGAAGCCTCGTTTGTCTTCAGCCCTGTCAATTGCAGGGCCACTGAGTCAGTGGCCATTCCTTCTGCATGTGCTCTCCAACTTGTTGAAAAAAGTAACAGAAACAAATCAGGATGCTTTGATATATTTGGAACTTAAATGCCTTTTTAAAAAAATAATTTTATTTCTTTTGTTTGCATTGTTATATTCATTTTAGGATATTGAAATCACACGTGTGTGTCACACCACACCCACCACCAGAGTTCTGTCCCCTTTACCATCACCTTGTTCCCTCCTTTCTTCCCTCCTTCCTCTACCCCACTGGTAAACTGTGAATTTTATTGAGATTTGTCTGTTTTTCTTTTGTTTCTTTGTCTCCACACATTAGTGAAATCATCTTGTATGTCTGTTTTTTCTTCGTAACTTATTTTTCTTAGCATGATCACTTTCAGAACTTGAATACCTTAAATTCATTTCCTTGTCTTTTCCAGGTTTTTGATGGTCATTTACGGTAAAATATTCACCGTGACCCTTACACCTATATAATTACAATTTGCTTTTGTGTTTCATCTGCTACATCATTTCCTAGAGCCTCGGGCTGAAATAGAAAATCTACGTTTAGAGTTTTCCTTGTTCCTTTGCTCCCACAAAACTCTGGTGCCAGTTCTTTTCCATTTGCAGACAATGGCATCTGTCCTAATGCCATCTTAGGCCTGCCTTTCTGAGTGCCACTCAAGCAAATGGAGAGAAATGCTCAGTTAACAAGCCCAGTTCCCTGTGTCCAGCAGGACTGACCTCAAATACTTGGCTGAAAAGTTTGAGACTCTCTTTCAAAAAGACTCTAATAAGGATTTTTTGTTTTGTTTTTTATTTTTGTAATCTTATTTCCAAGTCCCTTTGTTTTTATATCTCTGGTCTTTTCTTACTTTGGCACCAGCAGAGGCAGAGGAGGTGTTTTTTCGATATATCATCCTGATTCCATCAGCTTCCATCTGTTCTCGGACAGTTTTTTTGGTGCATCAACCACCACCTTTGATGTCTGCGTTCGGGTGCTCATCTGAATGCAGGCTGAGACCAGAGTTCTGCAAATCAGAGAGTGACCCAAGTCACTGCAGCCTTTGAGTTTTCATTACTGTTAGGCTGGCTCAGAAAGACGAGACAGCAGCCATGCCCGGGAACAAGGTGGCTGACGTCGGAATAAGGGATGGAACCCCCATACCTGGATTCACAGGGCCAATCCCCAGTCATGACGTATGAAGCCCGCAAAATTCCTTTCCTTAAAGAGCGCGCTGCCCTTTGTTGGAGCACGACTTCCCCGGCCCTCGTTCTGCGGACTTGGGAACTTGACCCGGGTGCGCAAACCCCAATAAAGCCCTGGCTATTCGACTTTTTGTTTAATTGACTTTCTCTCCTCGCGGAGCTCAGAAAAACCTTTCAATTACCTGTGGCTCTCTGGGCCCCCGGGTCCCCAGGTGGAGAATCCCCAAGTAACACCAGTACTCCAAATCCAAGGATCCATTTGGTCATGTCCTGTTTAGGTCCTAATTGCCTTAGACCTTGCGGACCCCAAGTCAAAGCCAGGGTGTGTGAGTTTTTTGTTTTCACTTGTACAAATAGAGAATGTGCTTTCTGTCCAGAGAGAAAAGGTTCTGAATGATTGTGTATTAGTGTAATCTACAATGAATATAGAAATAAACCATTTATTTTTTTGGTAATTTGCCTTTTTCTATCTTCAGCCTCAGCAGGAGGGTATTATAGAAAAGGTTATTTTGCCTGGGAAGGGAGTCCTTGCCCTCTTTAGCATGGGCCCAGACTTGTTCCAGCAGCCAGGACACTTAGCTCTGAATAGGGACCATGCAACTGCCCCTTCTAAGCCAGTGCTGACCACCAGTCACATGTCACTATTAAGCACTGAAATTGGGGGTCCAAATTCAGATGTACTGGGAGTGTGAGTATGCATTACTTTCAGAGACTTAGTGCTAAAGAAATGGAAGCAAAAAACCTCACCATTTTATATTGATAACATGTTGAAATAATGTTTTCTATATTAGGTTAAATAAAATATATTAAAAAAACTCCTGTTTCTTTTTGCCTTTTCAAATGAGAATACTAGGAAATTTTGATTTATGTATTTGACTCACGTGCTGCTTCTGTTGGTCACTGCTCATCTAGAACCGCTTATCCACGCTGAACCCTGAGAAGTGGCAAAGGAGAAGAGTGTTGACTGCAGTTACCAACCTAATAATATCTAAGATCATTTGTTGTTGAGTGTTTGTGATATACCAAGCGTTATACTGGGCATTTTATCTGTTTTGTATCCTTTGCTCCTCCCGGTGGTAGAGTAGGCAACCATCTCCCCATTTGTCAGGGAGATTGAGAGATGCAGTTGCTTTTCCAAGGCCACCAGTGAAGACTTGAGCCCAGCTCTTTCTGTTAAGCCCATTCTTTTAATCTTCATTGCAGAGAGTTTTGTCGATGAGAAATAACCCCCACGCAACACATACGCACACACATTTAACACACATTTTGCAAGGGTTTGTCACTTCCCTATAAAATGCTTCCATATGGATCCCTAACATCTGTGAGGGCATTTGTGACTTTCCCTGGAGGTCACTGTTCTCTCCTTTTACCAAAGGGCGGAGTCTACGGCCTGAGTCCCTGCTGCCTTCCCAGTGTCCCAGCCCCGCCCACCAGCCTCCTCCCTCAGGTGGTATCTGCGATCCACCCTCTGGAGTTGCAGGAACCAGGAACCCACTGGGAATGGTGCTGCTCTGACCTGATCCACGACTTCCTGGAACAGCCAGCCATTGTTGAATTCTCATGGTTGGTTTCTTGGAGACTGACTTGTGCTGCCTCAGGGGTTTGAAGGTTGAAGGCACTTGGGCAATGATGCCAGAAGAGGATATTCTCGCTAGGTCTGCATGCACAAAAGGGAATACAGTCGAAGATATGGATCAAACAGTAAGTGTGCAAGCATATGATATGTGGTGAGTAACACTTGGAACATGATATCTTTCTTGAGCAGTTGCCTTACTTTAAGTATTAAAATAGAATATGGAATCAACAGGAATTTCAAGTGGTTGAAAGTCACTGGCCCTTTGATTCTCTCCAGTCAGAGGAGTGGGGCTCTCGGGCTCCTCCCAGACCTACCCCAGGTCTCTGGCTTCAGACTCTGTCCCAGACCCAGTCTGGGGGGAAGAAATGCTGGCTTGTACCCAAGCTACCTTCATCCCTGCCTTAGTGGTGTTCATGTCCCTGCTCAGTGCCTGTCCCTTTCTCTCGAATCTTCACTGGCACTGTGACTTTCTTATTGCCAGTAGGATGTGCTGGAAGCGATGTTACATGGCTTCAAGGACCAGGTCAGAAGTAGCCTTGCTGTGTCTGCCTTGGTCTTTCACGATAGCCGGGAAGCCCTGAGATGCTGTATCGAAGTCTTACCACCACAAGGCTCCCGTGATGGAGAGACCCAAGTGCAGGTGCTGCAGCCGAGAGTACCTGCCGAGTTCAGCCTTCTAGCCATCCACCAGGCCGCCGGATATGCGAGGGAAGCAGACCTGGACCTTCTAGATGAGTCCACCTGCTAGCTGAATGCCAACAAATGACTTCAGCCAATGCCATATGGAACAGAAGAATCACCCTGCATGAATTTCTGACTATAAAATCCTGAGCTACAGTAAAATGGTTTTAAGCCACTAAATTTTGGGGGAAATTCATCACACGGCAATAGACCATAAAATAAAGTTCCAGGAATTCTGTCTGTCTCAGATGGCTCTAACCTGAACTCTCTGAGATCAGGAGACCTAGGAGAACCAGTCTCTGTTCCAGCTCCTCCAGTCCTGGGAAGACGCCTCCTTCCAAGGAGGAGGCCCCCAGATGACTGTTCAGCACCTGCCCAGACCCCCATTTTGGGATCTTTAGGCAATAACCTTATTTACTCATTCCCCCATTGTAAAAGTATTGGGAACTCAAGACTGTGCCAGTTTGTTTTGGGCTTTGTGGTCATAACCATGAACAAGACAAGTCCCCCTGACACTTCGTAGTGTCAATAAATATGTAGATAACAGAATATCAGGAGAGCATTTAAGAAAGTAAAACCAAGTAGGGAAACAGAGTTTCTCTGCATCTGATTAAAGATAAGGAATTTCTCTTCCATAATGTATAAAATCACACAGAAGTTAGCGTGGAGTTGGGGGACTGATTCTCTCTGAAGTTCAGCCACACTCTAGGGAGAGGCCACCCGAGAGAGACTAGGCCACAGCCTGTGAGCTGACATGGAAGGCAGTTAGGGCAGCAGGGAGTGTGGTTTGAATATTGGGGTGGGAGATAATGTTTGTCGGTGCACATGGTGTCCCACATGGGGTGCAGGCGCCTCCTTCACCTTATCCCATCTACTCCTCATAACCCTGAACGGACAACTTAGAGACGATGCCACTGAGACCCTGACAGGACAGGAAACCTCACTGCTACTTAGCCAGAATTTCTAAAGCTGTTTTCTGGCCCCTTCCCATATTCTGGGATGTCACTGGGAATGACCCCATCACCCCAGATGCTAAGGTTCCAAGCTCCCACTGGCGGCCCTTGAGCAGGGCTCAGGGCTGCTCTCCCCTGGGTGTGGGCAGCAAAGCCCGGGAAGGCTGAGCCCCTCTGGAGTTTTCACAAGGCTCTGTCTGTTCTGGAAACATTTCAGAGACGGCAGACATTGCGTATTTCCTGGTGAAATCTTCGCTCCTGCCGTGAGCTGATTTTCGGTGGCCTGGCTGGACACGGCTTACCCTTAGTAAAACAAACAGTGGTGTATAAACGTTTGTGCAGTTCCATCCAGGATCAATGGGGGTGGGGTCTGAAGGAACTGCACCTCCTGCACCCCCGAGATCCCCTCCCTTGGAGCTGACAGTGAAATCCCATTTAAACAATTGCCTGAGCCAACAGGAACATTTGAGTCATTTCATTCCTGCTTGCTGTGTGGAAAGGCCCACAGGACTGGCAAAGACAAGACCTCTGTGTCCGTTTGTGTTCACTGGCATTCTGACTATACTTCAAGAGGAGCAGCCCTTGGAAACTTGGGGACTTATTCCAGGTGTCTTTCCCTAGGGCAGGGGATTTGCATGAAAAGTTGGCATTGTTCTGTGAAAAGGGCTCCATGTGGGAGATAAAGCCCTGGGCTCTGTGCCAACTGCTCCCACCAACCTGGCAAGTGATGCCTGTCACTCATTTATCCCCTCATCCCTTCACTCATCAAATACACATTGAATGCCCACTGGGCATCGGCCTTTGTCACAGATGTCTCATTTCTCCTGTAGAAGAACTCTGTGGCTAGAGGTGAGATCCAGCTCTTTAAGTAGGTGAGGCTTCAGGCAGTTTCGTCAACCCCAGAGAAGCTCAAAACTGTCCTTGAAGCAGGATCTCCCTTGATCTTGTGGGAGCAGCTCTGGCGCCTTTCTGTGTGATCACAGACATCAAGCACATGCGCGCTCGGCTCCCTGCGCCTACGAGAAGATTCGAAGACTGAGATTTTAAAAAATAATCACCGTTTTATTGAGATATGATTCACATTAAATAAGCAGAGGGATTATTTATGATTATTGTTATTTATTATTTAGTCAGCATTGACCAGAGAGGAAGGTAGCTTGGGCTAGGATGGTGGCTCTAGAAGGGAGGTAAACCTTTTTGATGAATTTGAGGAGGCTGGCCTGCTGGAGGGGAGCTGATTGCATGTGGGGTGTGAGGAAGAAGGCGGTGCAAGGAACAGCTGAAGGGCGGGCAACTGGAGAAGAGAATCTCTCAGAGTCTGTTTGTGAATGTAATAATCATTGGAGTGTCAATTTTATGTGAAGCATTTTATCAGATTCTCTGTAACCTTGGAAGCAGGCGTCATTATCTACAAGTCTCGAGAGGAAATGAAGTTTTTGTGCTGTATACCAGTATAGAAGCCAGTAGTCACATGTGGCGATTTATTTTTAAATTAGACTAAAAATTCACATTCTCTCTGGGTAAAAAAAGAAAGGGAGGAAGAGAAAGAAATGAAGGAAGGAAGGAAGGAAGAAAGAAAAGAAAATGTTATCCTCTAGAAAAGAAATGTGGTCTCCACAGTTGTTCCTTCTCCTGGCCCTGCTGATCTAGACAATGTTCCTTCTCTCTCTGTAGATTATGCTGTTCTGGAGACTTCATGTGAATGGAACTGGCTCAGGTTTTTCAGCAGTTGGCGTGCTTTTCATCACAAGCTGCCTTCCCTAGTAGTCATTTCTCTACTTGGGCTTGAGGTGGGGTGTCCTGAGCCTGAGGCATGACAAAGGAGCTTTGGGAATAAAGGGCCCCAGGCACCTGGAGGCCTGAGGAAGCTGGGGGAGAGGCAGTGGGAGGGGACTGACACTCCCCAGAAGGCTGGTGGTCAGATTTAAGTTTATTTTTCAGCCCATTCCCCTATGATCCTCAGACCTTCAGCAAAGTTTGTTATGCATGCCAGGCTGGTGATGGCTATGTTTGGGGGAATGAAGAGTCTGGGCCCCCCATTTGCAGTGAAGTTGGAAAGGGGAGGAGTGGTCACCACTCTCAGGCCAGGAGATCCCACTTGAAGTTTTCAGCTCCCAACCACTATCTTCTCACTAGGGATCTTGAAGGTACAATGGAGTCAAAACCAGACATGGTTTTTGTGTGTCAACTTGTGCCATAGCTACTCTGATAAAGCATTCTCTTCCAGAAGGAAGAAGAATACAAATTTGCACTCCGACAGGGCAGATTCCCATACACATGACTTGAGGACATGACCCAGGAGGCAGAGTCAAGAGCTCCACCCAGAGCTGCTGCCTCAGGTTTCCCAGCAACAACCTCAGGCTGGCAGCGGAGGCCCGCTTGTACCTCACCCCTGATGTGGGGCCTGGGCCCAAGGGAGGGAAGGTCTGGGCATGCATCTGCCTGTGCTCAGTGTGGTTCCCACCCTGCAGCCACCAGGCACCTGTCTCAGGTGTGGCATGTTTACCCCACAGACTTTCCGGGTGCAGTGTCAGAGCGCTGGGCACATTTCCAGGATGGTGTGGAGATGGCTAAATGCTTACGCAATAGATGTCATTCATGCTTCTTCCTTAGTGTACTTGTTTGCTAGGGTTGCCACTGCAAAATACCACAATCTGAGCGATTTAAAGAACAGGAATGTCTCACAGTTCTGGAGGCAGAAGTCCAAGGGCAAGTTGTTGGTAGGACTGAGGGCTGTGAGGAAAGGATCTGCTCCAGGCGTCTTCTCCTCTGTCTCTTTGCATGGTCTTCCCTCTCTGCATGCTTGTGTCCAAACTCCCCCTTCTTATAAGGACACCAGCAAAATTGGAGTAAAGGCCCGTCTTAACAATCACATTTTAACTTGCTTTTCCTCTGTGAAGACCCTATCTCCAAGTAAGGTCACATGCTGAGGTAGTGGGAGTGAGGATCCCAACATATTTTTTGAGGGATAGGGAGGAAGGGGAAGGGACGTAACTCAACCCATAACACTAGGAATTAAAACCAGCTTTTATTTGAGTGCCTGTGTGTGCAGCTAGCAGATACATTCCGGCCTCCCTAGCACAGCTTAGCTGACTAGGCTCTGACCCAGGGAGTATGAGCGGAAATTGGTGGGTGAAGCTTTGGCGATTGTTCTTCAAAAGAACTCAGAGAGAGAGAACTTCTGCCTAATCCTTCTTCTGGCCCGAATAAGAGCACACTAGCTGGAGTTCTAGGCATCCGTCTTGGGACTTGAGACAATCTTGAAGTTGGAATCTCTGGTCTAAGGATAGTAGCCTGGAAGCAGGAAGGGTCCTGAGTCTCTGACAAGACAGGGAAGCCACCATGCCCTGAGCTGTCTATCTCCAACCATTTTAAGTGAGAGAAAATAATCACATTCTCCTTTGCAATGAGGAGACTGACTGAAGTAGTCTCTGAGGAGCCGGTATGGTGCAGCGGGGAAGGCAGGCAGTAAAACTGCATTCCCTCTTCTGTTTTGCTACACACAAGCTTGACCGCACATAGAAAGGCTGTCTCTGCTCGTCTGCCCTCCACCCGAACTGTGAGATTCTTAAAAGGCAATTCCCAGTCTCTGTCTTTGTTCTTGTGGAGTCTGCATAGAAGTTACTCCCTAAGGGTTAACCTGACGTGATTAAATGAAACGAATTAACTTATTGAAAGTAGGGGGGTGATTTTTGTTTGTTTATTTAATGCTAGGTTTCAACGAAGGTAAAATATGTCCGTCTCTGTTACACTCAATTCAGTTTATTAATTTGTTTGTTTTAATGGAAAGGCGCAGGCAGGAATGAAAGTGAACAAATGCAGTCAGGCCAGGAAGACAGAGGAGGCACTTTATTTTTATTTAGTTGTTCATCGTGGTTATTCCCCCACCCTGGATGTGAACCGGGCTCCTTGGGATGTATGTGGACTGAAGGTGGTGGACCCAACCCAGGGTGCTTCTCAATTCAGTTTAAACCCCATCCAGATGGCCCAGGGCTGCCAGGAGCCGGCAGATCTGGTGTCAGTAGAGAACTGGCAGTGAGTGTGGAGCTCATGTGTGGCAGGCCTCCCTTGTGGCTGACACTTCTTTTTGAATACGTAACGGCACACCTGGTTGCAGCATGTCAGCTCTGGGTACAGCTGGTCCCCCTCAACCCACTGCTTCCAGCCTCGGTTCTCCTCCCGCTTTTGTACACACACAAGGACTTCACCTTCGCAGGTGACCAGTGATTCACATACCAGTTGTCCAGACCCCTTGTGTACTCATCAAACTCCACTCCACGGTGAAATTCAAGTCACAGTGGCGGAATGCACTGTTAGTTTTTGTCTTAGAATCACCACTGTTTTGATCAATGATCTCCATTGGAATCAGATGGACTGCACTCTTGGTGGGTGACAAATCACTATCCTTCATGCAGCCTTCAGAGTTGCTCTTGCTCTCCATCTCCCAGGGCCGGGCTGGTCCTGCGCGTGGCGGCGGCCTCTGGGTCAGTGTAGGTGTGTGGTGGATGTCAGGCGGCAGGTGCAGCCTGAAACCATGTTAAATCCTTAGCCTACTAGTTCTGCAGTCTTGGACTCTGAGTCTTAATTTCCTTAATGATAAAAACGGGGCGCTATAATGACAGTGTTGTTTTCAAGACTAAGCATGATAAAATGTGTAACATTTTGCCTAATGCCTACCCCGTGTGGACACACAAGAAGTGGTGGCCATTATTAGTATTATGGCTACATTTGCCACAAAGTTCCTGTTCTGGTCTTGATGTGACTTGGTTGACTTCTTTTCTTACTGATTAAACTTTGCTTCTTTATTATTTTAAGTTACTGATATTTGTTATCTTTTTTGTTCACAACGTCACTGTCTTTTTTGAATAGTGACAGTATATCTCAATCTATATTTCACACCACATCCTCCACCAGAGTTCCAGTGTCCTTTACCGCCACCGTTTCCCCTCTCTCCTTCCCTCTACTCCCAACCTCTTGGCACTCATCATCTTGTGTTCTGAGAATTTTTGCTGGGGTTTATCTATTTATTTGTTTCATTCCATTATATTCCACATGAATGAAACCATCCAGTATTTCTCTTTTTCTATCTGACTCATTTCACTTAACCTGATCCCTTCTGATTCCATCCAGATTGTTGCAAAGGGAACGATTTATTTTTTTTTAATTAGCAGCTGCATAGAATTCCATTGAGCATATAGACCACAGCTTCTTTATCCAGCCATCTGTTGTTGGACATTTAGATTGTTTCCATGTCTTAGTTATTGAGAACAGTGCTGCTGTGAACATCAGGGTGCAGGTACTCTAATTAGAGATTTTGTATCCTCTGGGTATAGGCTCAAGATTAGGATTGCTGGATAAAATGGTAGACCCATCTTTATTTGTTAGAAGAATCTCCATACTATTTTCCAAAGGGGTTGCATCAATTTACATTCCTTCCAACAGTGTAAGAGCATTCCTTTTTCTCCACACTCCCTCCAACACCTGTTTCCTTTTTTTTTTTTTTTTTTTTTTTTTTTTTTTTTTTTTTTTTTTTTTTTTTTTTTTTGACATGGGCTATTCTCATTGCTATGAGGTGGTATCTCATTGTAGCTTTTATTTGCATTTCTCTGATGATGAGTGATTTAGAACATTTTTTTCAGGTGTCTGTGGGACATCCGTGTATCTTCTTTAGATAGGTGTCTATTCAGTTCTTTGGTCCATTTTTTGAGTGGGTCATTTGCTTTTTTATTGTTGAGGTGTGTGAGTTCTTTATATATTTTGGAGATTAAATTCTTATCTGATGTATTCTGTGCGGTTATCTTCTCTAATTCTGTGGGTTATCTTTTTGTTTTAGTGGTGGTTTCTTTTGCTGTGAAGATGCTCTTCAGTTTGATGTAGGCCCGTTAGTTTTATATTGGCCTCTTTTGCAATAACTGTTCCTTGCCCCAAGATTCCTTTGAAGTTGAGGTAATGAACTGTTTTTCGTACATTATCTTCTGGGTATTTTATGGTTTTACTCCTTATATCCAGATCTTTAATCCATCTTGCATTAACTTTTGTGTATGGTGATAATGAGTAGTTTCTTTTTTATTTGCAGATATCCTTCCAGTTTTCCCAGTACCGTTTGTTAAATAGACTTTCCTTACTCCAGTGTATGCTCTTGGCACCTTTGTTGTAGATTTACTGTCCATATATGTGTGGCTTTCTTTCTGGGTTCTCAATATGATTCCACTGATCACTGTGTCTATTTTTATTCCAGTACCAAACTGTTTTGATGATGATTGCTCTGTAGTATAGTTTGAGGTCAGGGAGTGTGATTTCCCTACTGTTCTTTTTTTCTTATATATAGGGTATATGTAAGGAACAAAAAAGAATAAACTTTTTTCTTAAGTGTACATGGAACATTCTCAAGGATAGATCATATTCTAGGACACAAAGCAATTTTAGCAAATTAAGCAAGATTGAAATCATAGAAATCATCTTCTTTGATCACAAGGGGATCAAATTAGAAATGAACCAAAATAACAAAACAGGAAGACCCACAAAGATGTGGAGATTGAGCAACATGCTTCTAAACAACTCCTAGATCATTGATGAAATTAAGACTTATCTGGAACAAATGAAAATTCAGTGACAAGCTTCCAGAAGATATGGGATACAACAAAAGCAGTTCTGAGAGGAAAGTTTATAGCCATATAAGTGTACATCAAAAACCAAGAGAGAGAGGCCAAATTGAATCCCTAATCTCACACCTGAAAGAATTAGAAAGGGAAGAACAATTTAAAACAAAAATCAGCAGGAGGGAAATATTAAAAAGTAAAGCAGAAATAAATGAGATTGAAAACAAAAGTACTATACAAATAATCAATGAATCCAAGAGCTAATGCTTTGAAAAAAAAAAAAAATTGATACACCACTAGCTAGACTCACGAAGAAAAAGAGAGAGAAAACACTAAGAACGAAATTTTAAAATGAAAGAGGTAAGATTACAACTGACATCACAGAAATACAAAGGATCATGAGAGACTATTATGAACACTTATATGTTAACAAATTCATCAATCAAGAAGAAATGCACAGATTTCTAGGGTCTTATAACCTTCCAAAACTGAACCAGGAGGACACAGTCAACTTAAAGACACCACTCATAAGCACAGAAACTGAAATAATAATAATAATAAAATCTCCTCAGAAACAAGAGCTCAGATCTAGATAACTTTACCAGTGAATTCTACCAGACATTCAAAGAAGAGCTCATCCCCATCCTCCTTAAACTCCCCCACTGAGTTAAAGAGGGAAAACTCCCAGATACATTCTACAAGGCCAATATTACTCAGACTCCAAAATTAGACACAGAAAGCACCAAAAAAAAAGAAAATGATAGACCAGTATCACTGATGAATATAGATGTAAAAATCTTCAGCAAAATCCTGGCAAATAGAATTCAGCAGTACATCAAAAAATTATACACCACAATCAAGTGGGTTTTATTCCAGGGATGCAAGGATATTTCAACATACACAAATCAATCAGTGTAATACACCTCATCAACCAACTGAAAATGAAAAACAGTATGATCATCTCAATAGATGCAGAAAAAGCGTTTGACAAGATTCATGATAAAAAAACAACAACAAAAATAACAAAAAATCCTTGCCAAAATAGGAATAGAAAGTACATACCTCAATACTGTAGCTTCCCCAGAAGGTTTAGGGATTTCTTGGTTTGAGAATGTGGAAGGCATGACCTAGAAACACTTCAACTATTCAAAAAAGTTTATTTTTATTGGCATTTCAAAGTGGGGAAAGGACTATTGGCTGTTTTTATGTGGTGGTGGGGGGAGTTTACTTAGGAAGCAGGGTGAGCTTCCAGATTCAGGGCTTGGTACTGCTGCAATTTACTCAGAGTCCAGAGACAGTCTGTTAAGAAATTCATTAAGATGCACAAGACATTAGTCAAAACAATAAGGATCTTTATCAGAAGAGAATAAGAAAAGTGCCTAGGATCTGCTGCCGACCAGGAAAGGCTGAGACAAAGACCAATGGAGAATCCCACCCAAATGTCCAGTATAAAATGGTGTCACCCCATTTTTGGCCAGAGCAATAACCATTCTACTCAAAGCAATATGTAGGTTTAATGCAATTCCCATCAAAATCAGGGAAATTCTTTAAGGAAATGGAGCAAACAATACTTGGAATTACTTGTAACTTGGAATTACTTGTAACCTCTAACAACCAGATTTGCTTTTCCTAGGACCAAGTCTCTGACTTATACACATTTTTCATTTGGTTCCCTCTATTCTCTGCCTTCTTTGGTCTTGAGAATCTCATACCTACATGAGTCTCCAGGTTGCCTCGGTGCCTCCTTCCAGCTTGTCCCTCTAGAGCAGTTAAGCCTTCCATACTCAATCTGGTTACCAGCTAAATGTAGGTGCAGGGAGCATAGGAGCCTGCTCTTACGATCTGCTCGAGGATCTTGGTGAATGGAAGAGAGTTTTTCTATGAAGACTGTGGAGAAGATGGCCCTAATGCCCACACCATTTGCAATGTGATAAGGCTATTTTCCCACTCTTGGATCTGGGCCAGGCTTTTGACTTGCTTTGACTAATAAATGCAATGGAAAGGACACAGCCAAGGCCTTAAGAAGCCTTTTACATTTCCAAGGGCTCTTTGGACTTCTCATCTTTTTGCTGACCCCAGTTAGCAAGAATCCTGCCAAGCCAGTTTAGCAAAAATCCCCCCCAACCCTTGATTCTGAATCAAGTGTCTCTGGTATTTTTCCATATACTGACTCCCTTTCCTTGCTCACCGACTTTAAGTCACAAACTGCCTCTACTGTATTCAGAGTTGAGTTAAAGCTTATCTCTTATTACATTAGTCTAGACCCCTTTTGTGATAGTTTTATGTGCCTGTTTAACTCTGTCTGGTGCATGTTTTCTTTGAGTTTCCACCATGAGAACAATCCCGAATTAGTCTGTTGGCTGAAGAGAGACCACATGGAACGAAGAACTACCATATTTTGCTGTGTATAATGTGCTACTGTGTATGATGCATACTCATGTCTTTGACCCTAAACTTCAGGAAAAAAAAATCATTCGTTTTAATTTTTTAATTCAAATTTTTATTTGTTACTATTTAGTACTTGTTTTGTATTATAAAGGAATTTTAGCATATTTTAAACATATTATGGCAGAAGAAATTTTACGACAATTACAAAACAAAGAACAGACACAAGATACAAGAAGCTTTTCCTCCTGTGGCCTCCACAAGCTGAGGACACCGTGTGGGAGGAGGGCCACGGTGTCTCTCGGCAGCTCTGTGGCCAGGCTCTTTAGCAGTTTAATAACTGCTAGCTTAAAGCTTGCAATGTCTATATTTTTATAAAAATATCAGCTGGATTGCTGGCTCCCGCCTAAAGTGCATGGAGAGAAATGTGGCGCTGTTCAGCCTGTGGTCACATAGTTGGCGTCAGCTGTCTTATCAAGTCAGAGTCACTCTGTGGACAACAATACATCGGCCACCCTTTAATTCATTTCATGAAATCGTTGCTTGAAATTGTTTTTGTTGCAAGTTCATTGTAAGTTCAACAAAACTGGTTATATACCAGGGTGTTATTTTGCATACCTATATCGTTATTGATTTCTAGAGTTACACTTTTAACTCATGAGCATAAATAAAAAAATCAGAAACATTTATATAAATAGGGAATTAGTACTACCTATGTCTAATGCACATCCTTACTTTCCCCTCACAGATTTGTGCAAAAAAGTGCAGGATACATGGCAAAATATGATAATTCCTCTCAGCTCAGGCCACCCTGACCAACTCCCCCCAGCTGACTGCAGGCAGGTAAGTGAGCCAGGTCAAGATCAGTTCAGCTTAGTTCAGCTCAGCAGAACTGCTCAGCCCAGCCCGAGGCGCATGAGAAAAAAAGTAACTGACTTAGTTTAAACCACTTCCATTCAAGGTGGTTTGACTTGCATCAGTGTTGTGGCAGCAGATGTGAATGCCGAGAAAAAAAGGTAGCAGAAGAAGAGCAGAAGTCACTTCAGAAGGACTCCTGCCCTGAGCTCAGTGCTTCCCCCAGAGTTCATATCTCACGGTCCCCGTAGCTCTCGTGAAGGACAGCACTGTCTCTCTGGCGGCCACGCCTGGGGAAGTGGGTGGCAGGAAAAGGAGGTCCCCACCGACATGATTTATGGGACCCACCGTCAGCAGGCAGCCACTGACAGGTGAGGCGGTCTGGAGACTCAGCTGGAGCGACAGCTAGCTCTGGGGATTGTCTTAGTGGGATGCATCAGCTGGGGACAAGTCCTGGATTCCAGACCCCTGCAGTGAGCACGCTGGAATCCAGCTGTTTAAAGAAATCTGAAATATCAGCACTGAGCACGCTGCTGCCTGTTTCCCCAACTCTGGGCCCCACCCTGGTCCCTGACTAGTGTTCTCCCTTGTAGCTTCTCTTACTGTCTGAGCCCTTCGTTTGCTGTTTTTACAAGTATATATATATAAAAAAAAATCTGGCATCAAATTGAGCATTTTTGAGCGCTGAGTACAATCATAATGTTGTGTGATCACCACCACCATCCTTTACTGGAACTTTCACATCATCCTCAGCAGAAACTCTGTATCTATTCAGCAGGCACCTCCCCATTCCTTCCTCCCTTCCAGGCCCTGGTAACTTCTTTCTGTTTCTATGGACTTGCCAGTCACTGTACTTCATATAAGTGGACTCATACAGTTGTCTCTTTCTGTTTTTCAGCCCTTTCTTCTTACCAACATTTTTACTGTATCTGAAAAGCATCCCACCAGCAGTATGGTAACTGCCTTTTCTTTAATACCCATTCCCCCTCCTTTGATCTTTGGCCTTTGGCCTTGGGATAAGGGTGTCCCAATCCCCATCGAATCTCCCAGCAACACAAACAGATCATTCCCCTGAGCAGGGTCTGTGAGGACACCGACTCGGCGCTGTCCTTTCTGTCTTTTTGGTCCAGCAGCTCTCGCACTGTGCTCCTGCTTTGCTCTGCTCCAGCAGGGTGGGGAGTGTGCACTGAGGCTCCACGCTGGGCTTCAGGTTTGTCTCACCAACCCCTGGAGCACAGGGTCCTTGTCCCTGAGCCCCAAGGTGCCTCACCCAGTTTTAGGTCAAAAGCTTGAGAAGTATTGTTTCAACTCTAGAGATCTTGGCTCCAGGTAAATTGGGATCAAACCAGTCCCAGGGAAGCCAGATCATCCAGCCGGCCCGTGGTCTGTAAGCAGCCTGCTGGGAGTGGACGAGGTAAAGATGACCAGGGAAACACCACGTATTGCTAACTACTCTGCACGCACGTAGGCCCTCATTCATACACACACACTTGCTCTCTCACGTGCAGACACACACCTGTCTGGGGGTGATTTTAATGTCTGAAGTGAGGACTCCCTAGACATATGTCCAAGAAGCTGTCTTCGGGGGACACTGGGAGCCGTGTGCAGCGGATCAAAGGTGAAACTGAGAGGGGCAGGTGTTTTCCCTCACTTTCAGAACACAGCCTGCTCTGGAGCTGGTACACTGGGGACAGGTGATCTGGATACATCGGTCCTACTGGGGCCACCCTGTGACAAATACTTGTCAAACACCTCTTTAGTTTTCCAGGAAAATATTTGACCCATATAGCAACTGGTCCCTGGAACTTTCTATTATCAACAAAAGTCGTCTCTCAAAGCCCAGGTTTTTATTTCTCCCTTTCTCTGCCTCTTTGTATCTTGGGGCATATTGAGTTCTCGGCAGTTGGAACTTGCTCTTTGATTTAGAGCCCCAGTGGAGACTTACTGAGAATCACTATGAGGGAGAGAAAGATGCTTGCTTTGTCTTTTCCTGGGTGGTTTAAGTAGCATGCCACACCGACTTGGCTACTGAGGTCAAAGAGCTATGCCGTGCGAGCTCTTGGAACCCTGTAGAGCAAAATACCTCTCTCAACAAAGAGAACCCCGGGGACGTAAAAGACCAGACAGAGAATAACCACTCCAACAGGAGACTGCGAATTGTAGGGGTGCCCAAATTAGATGGTCAAATGAGTCTCAGTTAATTCTGTGTGCTTAGAGGTTATCCAAGTCCAGTGGTGGGATGTGCATGTGTGTGCTAAGATCCCCAGGAGGCCTGGAAAGGGGGCCACTGTGACAAGGAGGGGAGCAGGACTGAAGGCAGCCTATGGACCAGAGGGACATTTGAGGAAGGAATGGTGGCTGGGGCAGGACATCCCAACAGTGAATCAGAGGTGCAGAGAGCAGTGTGGTGTGGGGTCAGATAGGAAGGAGGGACTGCGGGATGTGGGCTAACCAGGCAGGGGCTGGGCGGTCTGGAGAACCTCTGACAAAGGCCCATAGGAGAGGCGACAATGAGGAGGAGAGTGACCACATGGCACAGACAGGAAGCAAAGGATGGTCCGGGAGAGGAGAGAAAGGACTCCGCCTTCTGAGAGTAGAAGATTGAGGCCTGAAAGTGGGCTGTGGAGGGAACACAGAATAACCTAGGCCCAAGCAAGATCTCCTGGGAGGCACCACGGCCGAGCAGAGGAAGAAGCCCATCTAGGAGCACTCGACTGAATTTTGATCTGACACAGCCACAGAACCTGAACCTGAAGAGGTGTAGTGTCCACTCTACGTGTTCTGGGCTAAACTGTGTCTCTGTCGCCTCCCGCTCCCCCACGCTTCCCCCACTCCCATTTATCTGTAGAAGCCCTAACACCCAGAATGTGACTGCATCTGAGAGGTAGTTAAGGCTAAGTGGGGTCATAAGGGTGGATCCCCATCCAACCTGACTGTGCAGACACAGAGGCAAGAAAGACCACATGAACAGATAGTAAGAGAGACTCAGAGGACACTAACCCAGTGGGGAGCTTCGACTTGGATTTGCAACCTTCTGAATTGTAAGAAAATCAATTTCTGCTGTTTGCTCGGACTCTGACAGTGCGCACTGTGAGCAGAGTGGGGCATTGTCTCAGACCCAGTGCCAATCTCACCTGACCCTGCCCCACCTCCTGTCACATGCCCTCATGCGGGGCACTCCAGCTAGGCACGCCATCTGACCTGCAGCTGGACTCACCTCACGCAATTGTGTGACAGTGTATGGCTAAGAGTCCTGTGAAACTGTATCAGATGCTGTGTGTATTGTGTGTCTGTGTATTTGCTTGTGTGTTGTGTAGCTGTGTGTTCGTGTCTCTGTGTGTGTGTGTGTGTGTCTGTGTGCAGGCAGGAAGAGCCTCTGGTCCCACTGGAGCTCCTGTCTAGGCTGGCTAACAGGAGTGGGCTGGCTGCCGGCCTTGGCGGGCAAGCAAGTGGCTCAGGTGGGGCCCTGCAGCTCAGGCCTCGCCCACCAAGCCCTCTGGTGCTTTTCTCCTCCAGCAGGAGTGGATGACCCGACTTCCTCTCTGCCACCCCAGCATCCTGGTGCTCTACTTCCCATCTCCCAAGTAGTTCTCATCAACAGTGGTTTTGCTCTCTTCGTCCATTTATATGCCTTCCTGGCAGCCCTGGTCTCCTGCAGCTTTAGTCTGAAAGCTCAGGATGACCTGGCTAAACTGGAAACCCTGGTAATCTGAACATCGGTCTCTCATCAGCATCTTCGGGGGCTTTGCGGGCAGGCATTAGACAATACTTTCTGCCTCACCCCCACTGCACCCCAGTTAGGACCAGGGTCTGTTTGGTGGATGAGACATGGACTTGGGCTTTAAAAAAATAATTTAAGTCAGTGGTTCTGGCAGGAGATACCGTCAGCCTCCCCCTTGGACCCACTGAATTTTCTCTTTGGTCATCTTATCTGTATGACCCAGTGTGGACATAAGTAATCCAGAGGTCAATGCAATTCTGGCTCTACAGAGGGGCTTTAGTGACTAGAAGACCCTTCTCTTGAAACTAAGGACCTGACAATAGTCACATTCCCCATGGGAAAGGCTGGCCTTGGGACACAGGTGTCTCAACCCAGCTCTGGTGCCCAGTTATGGGGTGAAGCTCATGGCTCCAGTGCTGACTTGTGCCCAGGTCTTTGCCCAGCAGTTTAGCTGCAAGATAGTGACTTATGATACAAAAGGGAGAGGAGCTACGAGAATGCTCTGGAATCCACATGGACTGTCACTCTCAGGTGTCTATGAGCTCTCCCAAGTCCTATAATGACTTCCTTCTAAGAGGTGACCCTGCTCGGCCTCCGCTAGGTAGAGGTGGTTAGCCAGGTCCCTGCACCTCACCCCAGTCCCTCTCCCTTCTTTGCCTGGGCCTCCCAGCACCTTGTCTCCCAGCCTGTGGCCCAGGGCAGGTGGGTCCTGCTGCCTGTCTGCACTGCAGCTCCTGCCTGCACTGCTCTTCCTGGGCGGCACGGCTTCCCGTCCTCTGGATTTCTAGAGAACTCACACACCCTTTAAGGGGCAGAGATAGTGTAGGTAATGTAGCCCTGCGTCTCTGAGGGGTCTGCCCATGTCACCCTGAGGCACTCCAGGACCCCAGATGCCCGTGGGACAGGACTGGAGTCAGCACATTGGGCAGCAAAGGGACCAGCACTATGGCTGCCCTTTGTCCCCTCCCCACCCCCACCCAGCACCTCTGAAGGACTGGAAGCGACCATAACTTTCTCAGGCTTGTGCCAGGGGTCCAACTCAGTGGGTGAATCCAGCTCCCCTCCCAGCACCCCGCCCCACTCAGGACATGACTACACGGTCCCACATGCCATAGTGACTCTGGGTCACCAAGCCCCTGGGAATCCGAGTGAGTTTATTCTCCCCTTTTGGTCCTAGTGCTACATTTGTGCTTCAATCACTTCCTCCATGACGTGGGATTAAAACTTTTTTTGTTACCCCAGCTAAGTTCAGTGGGAGGTAACACTGCATGTTTGCATCGATTAAGCACCGGAAGGTATTCACCATACATCTGAATATTCTCCAGAACCCCTCTGATAAGAGAGAGAGCTGTGAAGTTCCTCTGAACAGGCAAACAAGGTTCAGTTGCCCTCTTGAAGTCATGTGGTCTGTCCCTTCCCTTCCCTTTGCTGCCTGCCTCTGTTGAGCTCACTGCCCCGGGCCCTTTGGGGCTGGTGTGGACATGGTCTCCCTACTTCTGGCTGCAAGCTCCTCTCAGAAAAACCTCTTGCCCCAGGCTCCCCTTGAAAACCCGCTCCTGCCACTCTCTCTAATACAGTGTAGGGGAAAGTAGTCAATTCTATTTTTGTCTGTTTTTATTTTGTAAATAGAAATGAAAATTGATTTCATGGGAGAAGACAGATGCCTTAGGAACAATTTCTGTTTGGCTTAGAATCTCATAGAATAGTATGTCAGCTTCACTAGGGACTTTCAGATATACCTCAAAGGGGGATCTGTTTCCTTTTTCTTAAGCCAGAGTATAAAAATAAAGAAAATTATAGCGAGTGATTCTGGCAGAAGTTTCCATTAGCCTCCCCACTGGATCCACCGAGTTTTCTTTTCAGTCATCTTTTATGACCTGCTCTGGGCTCTGAGGGAATGCCCAGGTCGTGGGGAGGGGGTCTGGCTACCAGCACCCAGAGGAGGGCTTCTCAAGGTCAAGTTCACTGTTGCCAAACTTTTTTTTTTTTTTTTAAGGGGTGTGTGCTCTCCTTGACCTTTCTCATTCATCTTGATGTTTTTGTGGAGCAGTTCCTTCTGTTTTCCAGAAACCTTTGGAAGTAGACAATCCCAGTTGCCTGGGTTTGGTGAAGATCGTATTCCAGTCTGCCAAGTGCATGTGCCACGCAGGGTTGTCACATGTAAAAGGGGGAGATGGGCATGAGCTCAGTGAAGGAGGTATGTCTGGAGAGTAAGGCACCAAGAAGGGGAGGGTAACCCTGGGGATGACAATGTCCTTTGCTTGAGGGTGGGGGCTAAGCCACAGGGCAGAAACTGAACCTCATTTTCCTGCTTTCCTTTTTCCTTGGCTGGGCTCCAACTGCCGGTGGGGCAGGGGAAGTGGTCTGCAGGGTGGTGTGTGTAGTCGGAAGTGAGAACTGACTCAGAGCTGTAAACAGGGAACAGTCTGCTGAATGGGGTGCTTTGCGATGGCCCCTTTAATTCAGCACTGAACATTTCTTCAGTGGTTTCTGTGTACCAGAGATGTGATGGGCATTTGGGGATATCATAGGGAACCCTGTTCTCACCCTCCTGAATCCTATGGTCTGGAGCAGATATGACCGGACGTGCCTCCCCACTCCTCTGATGACGGCTGTGTTCTGCAGGTGATGCTTGAGGCATGAATAGTCTCGTGCAGTTCATAATCCCACAGCCACTCTTTGGGCTTTGCTACTGGTGCCTGACTGCCCAAGGTGTACTTGGCTTAGCCTCAGAGCAAAACAAATGTGCATTTCCTCATCACATACTGATAGGAGAGGCAGTCACATGCAGAGCATGGGGCAAAGGAAATTAGTGTCAATTGTAATACAGTGGGAAAGCCATACATGTACGAGAAACTGGCTGAGTATCAGTGGACATGAATACTGGTGACGTTATACCTGTGATCTTCTGCTTGGTTTCAAAAATGCTTCGGCTCACCTGTTGCAGAAGCATGTTTCCCAAAAAGTCCATATTCCACCAGGGTCCACAAGTGTGCTCCACGTCAGCTTATGGAGGCTGCTCATATGTAAGAGGACAATGCTCTGAATCTAGCTGTTCCACATCTCTTCACTTCTCTGCAGGGAAAGGGCAAGTGAGCTGGATGCTGGGATGAGGCAGGGGGCAGGGAAACCCACTGAAAATGAGAGGCCCTCAGTACAGCAGGTCAAGGGGGACACATGACTTCAGTCTGATTCTGGCCTCCCACCTGCTTTACTTCTCTGCTTCAACCCAAGTTTGAGGCCTGACAGCTGGTCGGGCACAGGAACCAGACAGACCTGGTTTGAATCTGCCTTTACCACTTGTAGCTGTGTGAGGTACGGGGGCCAGTGACCTTCCGGAGCCCCATTTCCTCCGAACAGGGAGCATGAACCTAATTTTAGAAATAAAAGTTACATCAGAACACGTATTTTATGTGCCTAGCACAGGGCTGGTACATGACATCTGCCGGTGAATGTGAAGTCCTCCCTAGGCCCATCCTGTCGAGCACAGTGTCCAAGGAATTATCTGCCTATTCAGGTTCATGTCCCTGGTCTCTCACCAATGCGCCCAGGTGCTCTGCCACTGGGCTCTTGTTTTCATCCTGAGGATCTTCACTCAGAGGATAACAACTCCTCTAATTGCTTTGCTGAGCTTGTCACTGGTGTGCCTGGCTGGTTGCTGAGCAGAGATTCCTGCCTCGTTGTCTTGGGTTTGTCCACTCCTGCCCCTTTTGAGATCAGGGACTCCATCTAGAGATCATCTAGACACCTAGTAAGGGTGCCTTCTATTCCCTCAGTGAACTTTTTCCAACCTCTGAAAGACCTTCAGGGGCAAGTTCTTGAGGTCCCTGCTGTCACCCACAAAACTCAGATTAAGACACATTTAAAAATTGCTAGGCCCACGCAAACTGGAGGTCTGTCCATCCATGATGTTCCGAGGTCACAAATGGAAAGAGCTCCCCAGTTACAGCAGAGAGGACCAATGTTCCAGCACTCTCAGCAGCCTTGCCCCTCTGCCACCCCAGCTCTCATCTGTGGGCCTAAGAACTGGGATACAGGCCTCATTAGTGCAGGGGCCTTAGCCAACACCAGGTGATGCGATTCCTGAGAGCGTGTGCCGTGCTCTGGAGGTTAGCTCTAGCTTAATCAAGTTTCAACCTTCCTGGCCACCTACGTGCTAGATGAGGCAGCTAGAAGCAGATAGAAGAACTACCTTTCAGTGAAAGACCAACACTGTACTTTTGGTGTTAAAAACCATCTGCAGCATCTCTGCACTGCAGACAACTCTTTATATAAGTGGTGTCATTTTTTAGGTAACGTTTACCTGTCATACTTATATGGAGGAATGGTTTCTCTCAGATTTTAATGCCTACAGGTCATCATGGGGTCTGGTTAAGACGCCGATTCTGTATTGCCTGGCATAATTGCAGACTTTTTGGAATATCTGTGTAGAGTTTGAATGGTGAGGGTTCTCTGCGCTAGCACTCTCAAGTCCTGCATTGGGTCCTTTGGCAGTAAGAAGACATGCTCTTCCCCCACCATTTTCTTCTTCCAGAGCTTTTACCTTTGTTCTGCCTGCAGCTGCACTGCTGGGAGTTGCCTTTTGTTTTCTGTAGATAATTACATGCGACTCCAGATTATTTTTCTGATGTTCCCTCCTTCTTGGCTGTGAGCTGGCCAGTGCTGACCCTGACCATAACTAAATGGCCAACAACTCCAGGGAGGTAAACTCAGGTCATCCCTGGAGGAGGCAGACCAGTTAAAAGTGATTTCTAAAGACTTCCTCGGTGGGGCATGCCCTGGAGCCTTTGTGAGTTAAACTAGGCATAGTCCACATACATCCCAAGGTCCCTGGTTCAAGACTCAGGAACTGGGAAAGCAACCAGTGATGAAGAACTGAATAAAATAATGTGCTTCTTCCTGCCTGCCTGCACTCGCTTTCAGTACTGCCTGCACCGTAAACAAAAAAAAAAAAAAAAAAAAAAAAAAAAAAAAAAAAAAAAACAAAAAAAAAAAAACCCGTGCTGGACAGAACAAATCAACAGGTGACAGAAAATTGACTTTGTTCTCCAGTCTACAGCTCCTCCAGCCCCAAGTGGAGATGGCAATGAGGGAAAAAGAGTTTCGGGCTCTAATGAGTGTGGGGGCAGCCAGGGCCCATGAGAGGAAGGTGGCCCATCGGCACTGAACCGGAGATGTCTGAGAGTTCAGATGCAGGAGCAGCCAGGCTGTCTTTGCTGTTGGGGGACTGGAGGAGACAGGAAGAAGTGCAAGGGGGAAAAGGACCGCTAACATTCCCTGTTCCCCCATCAGTGAGTCAGGGCCTGTGGTCTAGTGGTTTGTGTGGAGACTTCTGGGTGAGGACAGAAGGGAGGCATGTTTCTGATCAGAAAAGTCAAGGAAAATTTTTTTTTTTGTTTGAATTTCCTGTTTTAATATAGGCTTGAGGGGGTTGGGAGGAGTTGTGACTTTACTAAGTCACTGGGCTGGCCTCAGGCTCAGACCCCAAGGGTAGTTACTCTGGGTGGGCAATGAGACCCTTCCCAGGCAAGGGACAGGGGTCACTACTCTGGACAGCTCCCCCGCTGTCCGATCTCTACCCCTTTCCTGACTTAACAGTCAGGACTCGCTGGACAGAGCAGCCCTGGGACCACCAGGCCAGCCGTCTAGGGAAACCAAGTCAGGCTGAAGGGCCAGTGCTATCCAGAGGAGCAAGAGGCTGGGAAGGGTTTCTGCAGGGAGAGATGACATTTTCAGGCCAGCCCTGAGAGGGAGTGGGGACTGCAAGGAGCCCCAGGAGGAGGCAGGCAGGGCGGAGCCTCTGGGTCTTTTGGAAGAGTGTGCGGAGTGGCTTCCTCCTCTCCACACAGGCTGGGGCTGCCTCCTTCACTCCCTGAAAGCCAAAGGCTGGAGAAGTATCTGGAACACACATCACAGGGATGGCCCTGGCGATGACCTTGGTTCCTTACCCTCCATCCCTCACCCTTCCTTTGGCCTTCAGAAAACTCACATGGACAAGCAAAAGGAAGTCTCTTGACAAAATCTTTCAATGTACACCAACCTTCCAACGAAATTAAAGTCAATAAAACCCCTCACTCAACATTCCACAGATCAAAAATTGTGTTTAAAATTAAAATGACTCTAAAAAAAATGGGCTAACTTCTTAACCTCTGCTTGTAAAAGCTACCAAATCAAACGACACACCCCAAGTCCAAAAATATCAGCCTGATTTTAAGACGTGGGAAAAACAAAACACAGGTTGCTTTCCCTATGTGTAGGCTGGAAGCCCATGTCATTCACTAGATGTCACCCTGAGCTTGGCAGGAGCCCCGAGCAGAAGGACAGTGGAGAACTCTGGACAATTTTTAGATGCCAATGGCCTTGCTTTTCTCAGAAAGGGTCTCTCCACCCACCAGGGTCACCAGGGCAGCTCATCAGAGAGCTGCAAGTGACGGACATCAGGAGAGACATTTTGCAGTTGAGAAGACATTGTGAATCCTGCTTGCTTCTCCATTTGCCTCAGAAACAGTTTGTGCCTCTTAAATATTAGTTGCATTAGCCTACGAAATCACCATCATATCCCCCAACAAAGTCAGTCTTATAACTAAATCTAGTTAAGGAAACTTAGCAAACTATTTAGGACTAAGCTTAGTTGAATCAATGACTCCAGAGAAAGTCTTTGTTCTCTCTAACTGCTCCCTGAATTTCATCCTGTGTGACAGTCAGATTCTGAATTCATGTGTAAAATCTAAGGAAGGCCAGAAGAATTAGGAATGCAGGGCAAGAGGTGATTGGTGAGACATATCTCTACACATACACAGACATGTAGAAAAACAATAAAATATTTTAATTCTCTTCTTACATGGTCAACAGGCGTTCTTCAATCAGGCAAGTCTCAGGGACATGTTTCTGCTGTGGCAATGAGGTGACATGCCTTAGCAGGTACGCACTGTCCCAGCGAGCTGGTGCAAGTCACAGTTAACATTCTGCACTAACGCCCTGGGTACATGGCGATGCTGCCTCTCAATCCATTCATCCTCAGTTCAAGACACCGTCTCAGCTGTCAAAAGCTTCAAAACACCAATCATGCATCTGACCCCTATCCTGAAATTTTATAAAACACTTTGAATATATAGAGAGCGAGCACAACAAATGTGCCCATTATGCACTCTAACATAGAGCACCTACTCACTGTGGAGGGCAACGCTCAGTGAGCTGGCCCCACAGTGAGAAAAATGTGAAGATGAAATATATGCACACGATGATGGCAGAAAGATAACAAGTGTCACACACGACACCCTTCCCCACCACCCATCCAATGCCGAGGACTTTATTCTTTGCCCCGGTGGTAGTAGGGGCAGTGACTTGAACAATGACATTTTCTAAGGGCAGAGGATGGCAGACATCTGGTGTTGAGAGACTGATTACTCTCCAGGGGATCTAGAAATAACTGCCCAAGGTCAGCCCAGCTCATGACCCCAGGCTGAGGTCTTCTCTGGAGAGGGTGGACTGGCTTTGGGGTTAGGGCTGAAAAAGTGTGTCTCAGACACACCTACTCCCACACTCACTCATCCATACCCCCCAGGGGAAAGTGCACTTCCAATAGCTGATACAAAAATAGATTGGCACGCTCTTTTGACACTCTTTGTGGGAACCTTTGCAAAGTTCCCCCACAATTTCGGCAAATTCCCTTTCTGCTTTGCTCTAGCACTTCCCACTCCAAGTGGGAATGGGTCTGGAGAGAAGGCCCTGGACCATGCTGGCGAGGTTGGTATGTGCCAGGAGGAAGGCTGGGTTGGGTGGCTGAGAATTCTTGCCAGTGGAGAGCCAGAAGAGCTCCTGCTGTCCTCTGCATGCCCCCCTCCCCTGGCTGGGTGGCACATAGCTTGTAGCTCATCTCAGCTGGCTGGACCAGAGACTCCCTGGAAAGTTTCCAGAACTGCTTCAGCACACAAACATGTTGAGAGGGAAAAAGCTGGGCTTGTTGAGTTCTGTTTTTGCATTTCCAGTAGTCAGGGCTGCTCTGCCAGACTTGGAGGAAGCAGTCAGTCCCTGGCCTCCGAGGGCCTGTGCTAGGAGCTCTGGACCAGTCGTCTGTAATGGGGCATGACTTCGTGCTCGGGCAGATGAAGAGCAAATTCCAAGGCCACTAATACTGGGAATTCAAAGGCAATCAGTTCTCGTCGATTCAGCCGGAACTTCTCTTCTAGTTTCTACAACAAAATTAAAGACAAAAGCATTACAGTTTTGTAGTACAAATCCTAGGCTTTCTCCACATATAACCTCTCTATCCATCAGCTAGGGTTCTCAGAGAAAGCAGTTACAGGCAAGACGGTGGAGGAGGAAAGGGAGGCCCCACCAGGGTTTCTGGCTCTCAGTCCTGATGGAGAAGGAATGGAACCATCCCTGTGGACCATGGTCTACCGGGAGCCTCATATATATCCCATGACTTCATTTAATTTCTCAGTAATGGTACAAGGAATGATGTTACATTTATCTCCATTTACGCATGAGAAAGCAGGCTCAAGAGGTTAAGTAGCTTGTCAAGATAACACAGGCAATGAATTGCAAGGCTGAGACTCAAATTCAGTGGGGACTCAAAGCTGACCTGTTATAACTAGTTATTTAGGCTTAGAGGAAAGACTAAAAATAAAGCAAATACATCATCTACAATAACAGCAGCCACAGGATAAGCTCAGAACGAGGTGAACTGATTACGTGGAATCTGGGGCTTTCCTTTTATTGGTAGGTCCCAAGTCCTGGGGAGGCAGCCTCACTGTCAAAGCAGCGCACAGCTGTCCCACGTTTGAACCAACGAGGTAGAGCACTGGGCTCCGCACTCGGCAGTGCCTTCCCACTCTGCCTCTCATCCACCCAGCTCCAGGGGCTGCTGAAGTACTGGTGGAGAAAATCAGTTTAGGGTGGGTAAGAGAGACCTCATTTTTACTAGGACTCATTCTGCTTCAGTTTGAATTCAGGTTTTGACTTAATAAAAAAATATCTCATCAGTGGAGTGACTGTCAACTACATTCAGATTAGAACTGGGATGAGTTAACTGCTGCTGCAAAAGGTTAACAGTTATTACTGCTACATTCTGCACCAACACTATCAGCTTTTGTTGGGTGATATATTACTCGACTGTAATTAAAAACACGTATCATTTATAATTTTTATTAATACTTGCTACTTCTAAAGATTCATTAGTTCAGATCTATGCATATCCATCTACTGACTCTCAGGTCAGATTTGATATCCAAAGATCACCTCTGCATTCCTAAAAGTATTCGATACTATGTAAGCTAGATGTTTGTACTACTTCTTAAAGCCAGTGAAGCGCTGATTGAAAGAATATTTTTTTCTTCTATTGATGGAGAATCAGAATGTGGTATATACATCCAGCGGGATATTACTCAGCTTTACAAAGGAATGCATTCAGACACATGCTGCAATGTGGATACACCGTGAGGACATTCAGCTAAGAGAAATAATCCAGACACAAAGAGACTGTATGTGCCACTGACATGAGGTACCTAGAGTAGTCAAATTCATACAAAGCAGAATGGTGGTTGCCAGGGGTTAGGGAGAGAAGAAATGAGTTTTGCAAGATGGAGATGGATGCAAAACAATATGAATATACTTAACAGCTAGGAACTGTACATTTAAAAACAATTACAATGATAAAGAGAAAAAAGAATACTCTTTCTTAACTACATTAGCTCCCTCTCGACTTTTTCTCCTTTGCCACTGCATATAGCTGCAAGGCTAGATATTTGGAGCGTTGTATTAACCATGTCTTTTATTTTCTGTACTCTGATGCTTTGACATTGTGGGGCTTTGCTCCCCTGGAGAGACTGCCCATTTGAAGGTTAGTCGGTTCCTAGAGAGAGTGGACAACTCACAGGAGAGCACGTTTCGTGTGCAAGCTGACCGGTCTGGAGCCCACACCCTGACTGCCTCCACAACTGGCTCCCACTCTGAACCACTATCCATCTGCTCTTCTACTCAGGGCCGATGCTAGACAAGCAGGCCAGCCCGTATGCCCAGAGCCTGCTGGAATTACTCAAACTAGCAATCTTAAGTTTGTTCATCATGCCTTGCCTGTTTCTTTCTGTGAAAACTACAGTAAAGACCCATTCCCAGTTTCTCTCCCTTTGGCTCTCGATCAGTCCTAAGTACTTCTCCACATGGTCCCCTGTGGTGTGGTATGGTCCTCTTGTTATGGACTGAAGGTTTGTGTCTGCAAGAAATTCATGCTGACATCCTAACTTCTAGTGATGGTATTAGGAGGTGAGGTCTTTGGGCAGCACTTAGGTTTCCTGAGGTCATGATGGGATTAATGCCCTTATAAGAAGAGATCTGAGAGCATGTTTACTCTCTTCCTGCCATGTGAGGATGTAGGAGACAATCTGAAAGCTAAAAAGAGCACACCCACTAGCAACCAAAATGGCTGGCACCTTGATCTTGGATTTCTCAGCTTCCAGATCTATGGGAAATAAAAATCTGCTGTTTAAGTCACCCAGTACTTTGTTATGGCAGCCTGAGATAAGTTTTCCTCTTGGGAACTGTGAGAAAGAAAGTGTCTCTCAAAGGCAATTGCTCCTGATCTGCTGACTTTACTTCAAATTTCCTATGAAAACACTATTTTCAAGCACTGTAGTTTGATGTACATCTATGGAGATCAGTGTTTCTTTGCTTTGAGGGGATCGCCTTTGACCCCGAGTTAAGATCTTCCCTACAGAGGAGACACCAAGGCTACAGGAAGCCAAGGTCTGTTGAGCCAGTGTGCCTTGCAGATACTTTGCAGGTCACACCGTCCGTAAGATCCCTTGTTATTATGGTGACATCTTGGATTGTGGAAATAATTTCACCCTTCATGGTGTGTGAAAATAAATTTTTGTGGCCAGACCCCTTCTGAGGATTTTCAATCGTATCAAACTGTGTCACCCCACTGTTCTAAGATAGCTTGAGATGTGGCATCTGACATTTGCTGCAGGAAGGGTGAAATCACAGCCCTGGTCCCTGTTATTCACTAAGGATCAGAGTTCTCAGTCAGGGTCACTAACCAGGCTCTTCTGAGAGATCAATGAACCCTGGACTGAAGCGTACGCTCCCAAGCCACTAGGATGCCAGTCACTTACATCAATTAAATGCTTGACTTCATGCTTTTTGAGGTCACTTCCAATTTTGGCTGCTAACAGCACACACGCTCCAGCACAAAGCTTTCGGTTCTGTTTGTTTAGTTTTCCCTTCAGGGCGAGCTTCTCAAAGTAGACAAATGCCATGGCCACTGTGGGTTCCTCGAAGCCACAGTCTTCCTGCGCAAGCTTCCGCATCTCCCGCTTCAGGCTGGAGGAGGACAAGAAGGAGGAAGAGTCTTGTTACAACTTGGAATTTAGGGGTCCTCACCCCAAAGAAAATGATGACCTTGCCCCTAAGGCATTTTCACTTTCTTATTCCCCAAAGTGTGATGTGGATTGGGACTCAATCCCAGTGAATGAAAAGTTACATTTTATGTGGGGAGCAGATTTAAATCATGGCTGGTGAAGTTGTTCAGACTGTGTGAACAGGACACAAGGACAGGATGAACCCACATGGAGGTCTGGGGGTCTCTCTGGAATCCAGGAGCAGAGCTGTTAGAAGCTCCACAGGGAAACTATGAGGAGAACTATGATAACTCCAGGGAGACAATCACACACATCAGTTAAGCACTTGGCAGCAGCTCTGCAGTATCAGTTATGCTCACTACGGCACAGGAGGCACGAGGCTAAGAGCGCAGCCAGTGCGCTTAAAGCTGCCCAGCAAATGGCAAAGGAAGAAGAGCTGACTTTTCTCATCTCTTGGGCATGGAACACGTTAGACTCAGCATTGGGATATGTGTGCACGTAAACGTTGGCACATATTCCAACTTTGTATTGGTGTTCAGTTTCGCATTCATTACCACGCACGTGCGCGAGCACTAAAACTGGCTGTCTTGATACACGGACACCCGCTCCGAGTCTGCTTCCTGCCCGCCTCCGGCCGGGAAGGGCCAGTCCTCTTGACTGTGGCTGGCTAATGCGGTCAGCACTGTGGACCCAATGGCTTGACTGCGGACTGCTTAAAAATAGGCAGGGCCGTCACTTCTCGGCAGATGATTGTTGAGTAAAGAGTTATTTTGAGCCTGATGATACCCACTCTTTTCTGCTTTGTCTGCATTTGAGAAAGCAGGGATCCTGTTTCCTACTCTCTCTGAGTTTTCCAGAAGAGAAATCTTACTGAATTGGTGAGTCACAGATACTATGAAATGATTCTTTCACTGAAGGAACCTCCCCGCAAATCCACGCTGATTTGTGTTAGAGTTCTGTGCTCTGTCCTGCCCGACTTCCTGAGGCCCTTACGCAGTCACAACAGGCCTGTGTCACACTTCCCCAGAAACACAGGAAGACCAGCGGACACAGTACGAGCCTACTGCGTGCTGGACGGGTACAGAGGGACAGCTCCAGTAGATGTTGATCTCCACGTACCTTCTTATTTTGCTGAGTGTTAACTTAATGTGAGGAAACTTCTCCTTGAAGGTTTCGTTCATGTCCTTCTTGAGATCCGAGGGCTTGACATAGTCAATGACTGTGGTCTGAAAGAGATTGGGCGACACAGGTCACTCCTTAAAATGAGGGGCTGGGTGAAAATTAGGTGCAAGTCACAGCCAGCTTCCAACTTCCTTTGATGAATCAGGAGACTGAACAGGCCCGTGGCTCTGCAGGTACATGGAAACCAAGTCTCTGCAGGACCAGGTGGCATTTAGAAACTCAGCCTCTAGACCATCAGGAGTCAGTGCCTAGCAGGGAGGACAGTCCTCTTTCAGCTCCTAATCTCAGCCTGTTGTTCATAGCAGACAGTGTTTAGGATATGATTTGAACTCACACAGGTGTAGGTTAAACACACTTGACCATCTCTAGTCATCTAGCTGTGGGAAACTTATCTAACCATGCCACACCTCTTTCATTTTCCACATCTTTAAAATGAAAACAATAATCATGCCTATTTCAAACAGAAGTGCTCTTTAGTCGTTGGCATACAGCAAGTGCTTAATAAATGCTGGGTTTTTTTTTGTTGTTGTTGTTTTTTTTTAAAGAAAAGGTGCAGGCAGGAGGAGAGAGAAAGCACCAGCATTTTATTTTATTTTCCTTTAGTTGTTTATACTGGGTGTTTCCGGCCCCAGATCTGGGACTCGAACTCAGGGAGATGTGGCCTGTACCCTTTGGAGGAGATTGACCTAACAGCTACTCCAACAGGATGCACCAGTCCCTTGAATCTTGAGCTTCCTCCTTCTCCCCTTCCCCATGTCTAAATCTGTCCATCCTTGAAGACTGGTTCCTTTGAGAATTTTCTGAGCCCCCTGTGCTCCCTGCTCCACTGTTTTCCCCTGCTAACTCTGAATTAAGCTCAGTCTGAGTCTCACCAGTTAGTCTCATTCCTCTCCTTAGGGGTAGCTTTTGATAATAACCTTTACCAGGCAAAGCCAGACAAAGAGGAAACTTGATTCTCATGAGAAGACTCATTCCCTTGGATGACCGCTGCCGGCCTCTGCTTGGGCAAGAGCCTACCCTTTCCAGAAGATGCACCAAAGGTTCCCTCAATGGCTGCAATGAAAGTTGGTAGCATTCTGACAACACTTGCATTCGGACGCAGCTTGGATCAACGTGATTTTAGAACAGGCATAGATCAGCTCTGGTGTCAGTTAATAACCAAGAGCTGGCAAAGAGCCAGCACATCCAAATTCATACTAATCTCAGAGGCACCTTCTTTGCTTCTCTGGCAAATAAAAGACAAACCATAATAGCATTAACTGAATCTTTCCGACACATTTGGTCAGAGCCTTCTTGATTTCTGGTGAAGCAGTCTCAATGAGGACGCATTACCCCACCTTCTTTCCCCAAGTCGGGGTCTTTCCAGGCTCATCAAGAAGGGTCTCCTATGGCTGGTTGTGATGTGCCCGCTCCAGCCCCTGCCACGTGTACTTGTGACATGCTGGTGAGGGGCAGGGAAGTGGCAATGCAGCCGCATAACACCTGTGTGCAAACACGTGTGCGTACACATGCTGCTTTGCCAGGAGAAGAGATGGCACAGTTTTTATGGAGGCCACTTGCTGCCAAGGTCCAGCATGGTGGACACCTCTGCTGTGGCAGCCTTCCAAGAGAGCTGTTTTCCTTCCTACTTTTAAAAACTGCCCCATTTTATCTCAAAGTCTTGTCTGCGTTGGACAGGATGTAAGATGTTTCATTTAGGAAACAGGCAGCAGAATGTGGGACCACATCAGACACACTTCCCGTACACTGGCCCACCAGCCAATTCTCCTGTTCCCTAAGCACTGAGCATCCCTCCCACATCCAGGCTTCCAGAGACAGGCCCCCGCTGCTCCTCCTCTGCAGACAGAAGCCATGAGGTTTGCAATGCTGTGAGCAGGATCAGCCAAGAGCTGCTCTTTATTGGGGGTGAAGTCCTGTGAGCCAGAAGCAAGAATTCTGGCAGGAGTAGGGGGTAGTTTGCAAGTGCATTCCACCTTAAAGATGAGGAAACAGGTTGACAAGAGAGGCTTGTCATGGAGCTCTGCAGGAGGCAGGGCCAGAGGTGGGATAGGGGTCTCCCAGCTCACATATATCCCGATCCTACTTTCATGTTCTGAAGCAGACAGAAAGGAGCAGTGGGGAGTAGCTTCAGCTGGCCAGCAGGTGGAAAGGGTCCAGGAGATAGTCGGAGCCTCTGCCTCCAACAGGTTGGACGACTTGCAGAAAGTGGCTTAACCTTAGTCCCTGGAGCTATCTTCCTCTTCGTAAAACGAGATAAACAAACCTGATGGGTTGCTTCCTAGTTGATACTGAACATCAGAAAGAACAGAATGTACCTAAAAGACACTGGAGAATTCTACTGAGAGCACGAAAGGAGGCACACTGGGCTCCACTCCAGTGTGAGGGTGGACCCTGGCGTCAGCACTGTGACACTGCCCTGGCGAGTTTCATGCACAGCATTTTCCTCCCTGGCCAACACCCATCCAAGGGTTGGCTTACAATGGCACTTCTGCAGCCTCAGCTTCCCTACCCCCAACCCCGCTGGTGAGGTTACTCTCCCTTTGGTTCAGCGTGTCTGGATGCTGCACCCTTCAGGGTGCCCTGCTGATTCCTAACTCCTTTGCAGTTAGGATCACAAATGCAATTCCACTTCTTCCTATCAGAAGCAAGTGTCAGAGGGCACTCCCGAAGCAGAAGCTGTGCTTCTTTGTGCTTCTGCTGTCAAGAGCAGTCGAGGAGGCATCCTAGAGGCCTAGACCACCAAGAACAGCATGTGGAGTCAGCAGCTGGTGCAGCCTCCTGATCGGCAAGCAGGGCACTGAGGACAGAGGAGGTGCTCCCCTGCAGGCCTGGCTCTACAGAAGGGCTGTGGTCTCTCCTGAACCCCAGCTTATGCTATTTCATCAGTTTTTCCCAGTGATTCTCTAAGCTATTTAGTGCCCTGTGATAAGTACCTTGCTGCTTAAACGAGCTCGAGTGGATACTTTGCTTCAGAATGAAACCATAGCTGATGCACACCCTAGCTGCAGTGACAGCCTTTATCAGTATCATCACTGACCCTCACCGGGGAGATGTAGAACAAGGGCAGAGCCACTATCCCGCTGAAGGCACCAACATCATGCGTTCCCGGGGCACCAAGCCTTGAGCCAGGCCTCTCTCACACCACTTCTTGACCAGACCTATGTTTAACATGACTCGTGAGCACCAATAACGCAGGTCAACCTAGGGCCCTATCGATGGGCAAGGAGGGATCCCGACACCTCTGGCCCAGGCCTTGTAGGAGACTCTTGATTTTACAAGCAGCCTCATCCTAGCTCTTGGGATACAAAGCCAGAGACTACTTTTCCTGACAGCAGGATGAGTGGACAAGTGCTTTTAATTCCAGGTTTGATTCTGGAGAGCGGATAGAGGGAAAGCCAACGAGTGGATGCTGTGAGATCGTTGGCCCAGCACTCAGCCAGGCCAGCACATGGCAGCTGAAGGACAACTGAGTCCATCTTTCAGGTGACAGAACCCCAGTGTCTGGGCCCTGGTTCTGTTGTCTAGAGGTACAGAAGTGGTATGTGTGTCCCCTTCTGGTGCAGTTTTGAGACACTGGGCCATGTCTTGTGACTCCTCCCAGCACTAAACAGAAGGCCTGGTAGCCGGACCCCCTATTTACTCACCTGCTTGGTTATGACCTGGCTGCTCCTTGAGCCATCCCTAAATTAGATGCAGCACATTTTGGAGTGGGGATCTCTGTGAACCTCTATCTTTCTGTCAAGGATCCCCACTTCCTGACCTCCAGTGACCAGCAGTCCAGGTCTCCCCTCCTCCACCTGGTCGCTGGGGGCTTGCTGCTGCCCACACATGAGGCAGGTGCCCTTAAGACAGTCATTCCAGTCTGTCTGCTTACATATATCAGGGGGCAAGGCTGACTTCTGCGGCAACGGCAATCTCCTGGATTCAAGATGGTGGGAGGAAGCTGGTGACAAGGACGTGAGTCTTGGCACATCAAGGTGGCAGAGAACACGACAGAGCTTGTGTGAGTTTCCTGCGGCTGCTCTAACAGCGCTGTGGAGCATGCCCCAGATGGCAGATATTTAACTTCTCACAGTTCTGGTGGCTAAAAGTGCAAGACTGAGGTGTCAGCAGGCCCAGTGCTCCCACTGAAGCTCTGGACACAGGCCTCCTGTGCCGTTTCCCACTGGTAGTCACAGGCAGTCCTGTAGAGGCATCATTCCAGTCTCCACCTCCGTCTTCGCACGGTGTTCCTCTTTGCATCTGTGCTCATGTGGCTGTTTTCTGTGTCTGCCTTCTTCTATGAAGACCACAAGCAGGTGAGCAGTAAGATCTCATCTTAATTTATTTATAGCTGGAAATACCCTATTTCCAAATAAGGTCATGTTCTGAGGAACTGGAGGCCAGGATTCCAACTCTTTTTTTTTTTTTTTTGATAGGGGAGAGAGCACACTTCAACCCATAGTTTGTTGATGGTGCTGCTACATGGCCTTGCTGTCCTGGGATCTCAGCTGTTCCTCCAAGGCTGGATGCAGGTGCTGGCCATGGCTGGGCTGTGGTTGAGGGAGCACTTTCCATGTTTCTTCTTCCCCGGCCTCCTCTTCTTGCCTAGACAGCTCTCTCTGCAGTCTTGCTTTTGTCTTTGCTTCTCTGTGCTGCAGTTCCCTGAGGAAGGGTCACAGACTCTGGGGCAGATCCCCTGGGTTTAAATCCCAGCTCTGCCTTGCAGGAGCTGGGCAGCCTATTGCAAATCACTTAAGTACCCTGTGCCTGAGTTTCTTCATCAGGCTTCCCTGCTACTCGCTGTATATTGATGTCACAGGGCTCCAGGAAACCCGCAGGGCTGCTCTAAGTCCCACTGGCACTCAGCTGCATGGGGCACACGACCTGGGACAACAAGTGGCAGCCCTGAAAGTGGCAGTCTGCAAAAAGGCCCTTGTTCAGACAGGGCTTTGCACACATCCTGAAACCCACCAGTCTGATGCTCCACACCAGGCCCGCAAGGACCAAACTTTGTGGGTATTAGATGAGTCACCCCTGGACCAGGGCCACTCTGTCAAGCAGATTCCAGAAGGGATGACAGTCTCACTGTCCTCAGCTCCAGTTCTCTTAGAGAAACTCTGGTATATAGCAGTCACAATGACTGCACATGGTCCTATCTATCTTGAGGGGCCTCGGCCATCCTTTAAAGATCAGTCCTCCAGGCCACTCTGACAGTCTCCTCCTACTGGGAGGCTGAGCTGCAGGTATGGGATTACAAGGGCCCCCAGGCACACATTAGTTCTAGCTGGAGAGACAATGAATTAAAAGTGAAGACATTGCTTTGCTCTAGGTCCCTTTGTCAGTCTAATCACATGGCTCAGAAAGACTTTCAATGTCCGCTTTTTTCAGTGCACCTTACTACAAATCAAAGTGCTAATAAACAGGCTATGGTTCCTTCCTGCCTGGGACAGACTGAGTGACCGTTGTTTGTAATGCTGACAAACCCCAGGACATGGGATTCACCAGAGACAGGGCTACTCAGGACCTCAGCAGCAGCCAAGCTGTGTAATATGCAGGCAACTCCAGCCATACTGCACTTGTGCAGAGGGGACCCCTCCACTCTTGGGGAGAGAGGGCCCTTGAATACACCCTCTCAAAGCTGCCTGGCTGCAGAGAAGTGTGCACAGCAGAATAAAGGGAAGAGGGGAAGGTCAGTAGGGAGGCGGAGATCATCCAAAATGCACAATGTCTGGAGAAGCAGCAGTTCAGAAAGGAGCCCTGCCCATCCGTGGAGGTGGGAGGCAGGGTCGGGAAGGCCACGTGTGAGGCTGACACCCACAAATCCCTTTTGAGATAACAGGAAAAGATGGTAAGACCACAACTTAGTTATCTAGCTGAAAGAGTCTACCACATCTGTTGGAGAGACACTGACATACCCTTTTGCTTTTTATAAAAACAGAGACTTGACTCATCATGAAAGAAGGGAGGGGCGGCCACGGACCTGAACTTGGGCCCCATGGCAGCCCATCGCACCACTCATAAGGCTGTGAAGTGAAGGCCTCTGGAGGTGGAGGTGGGCGCAACAGGAGAGGCTGAGGGTGGGACTGAGGCCACAAGTCTGTGTACGAACAATGCTGGAGAACAAGGGGCTCAGAGCTGACAGGTTTTTGGCCTGAGTCCAACAGAAACAACATAAAATGTGCTTCCACCTTGGAGCTGGAAAGGCTCTCCTTCATTCTCCATTCTCCTGCCCTCACTCTCCCTCGCGTTCTTACAAGGAACCCTGAAGAGAGGCAAGTTTGCTATGGACTCTGTAACTGTTCCCTCTGGGACAGAGGAGCCCCTGGGGCAGGGACACTGCCTGGAGCTAGCAGGGAGTCCAGCAGGCCTGTCACCTCTCTGAACCCCCATTTCCTCCCCTGCGAGAGAAAGGAGGGATGTAAGCAAGCTCTGCAGTTCCTTCCAGCTGCACAGCCAGGGTGATCCCACAACTGCATTTGTCTGACTTCCGCGGGCACTCAGCGCTCTGTCGGCACGGGAAAAGCAGATGTTATGTGTGTGCAAAGGTAATTAAGCAGTGACTGAGCCTGAAGTAAATCTATCTAACCCCCAACAGCTGGGCATTTTGGCTGATCTATGCATTGAATCCTTTCTCCTAAAAGGATGGCAAATCACAAAGGAACTATAGGAATGAATGGATGGCCCACACAGTCTGGAGCTGCATTTGTGGCTATTACTGGTTATTGGTTGCTATAGATTCCAAATACATCATCCTGGATTTACTATCCTTCCTCTACCCTAGGCGGGCAGCTCACTGAAGTGAAGTGGTGTGCAGGATGGAAGAGAAACACAGGACAAGCTGCCTTGGTTTCAGGCTCACGCTACCATGTGGATTTACCAAGTCGTGCAAAGCACAATCACAGTTTTACAAATCTGTCAACTATCTGGTACTATCTCACACACACACACACACACACACACACACACACACACACACACACACTAGTATTTAGACACCCTTAAAAAAAATAAAATAAAATGTAGGCATGCAGGAAGGAAGAGAGAAGCAGCAGCAGCTTTTAAGTAGTTCAGTTCATCTTGGTTGATCCACTCTGGCCCAGGGACGTAAACCCGGGTCTTTGGGATATATGTGGACTGCGCTCCGATGGAGACAGCAGACTTAACTGATAAACTGCCAAGATGTGCCTAGATGTACCTTTAAATGAACGCTTCTTCAACAGAGGTCTCAGAGCATGAGCTGGTGAACTGTGTGTGGGGTGTCGAGACAAAAATGTGACATCCAAAATCAGAAACAAATACACTGAAAGAGCAGATGCCACAACATTCTGGGTCAAATGTAATTTGACTCCATTTTTATATTATTTTTACGAGGCAGAAAGTAATTTTGAAAAACCATAATGCTGATACACACCACAACACAGATAAGTCTTGAAACAAGTAAAAGAAGTCAGATACAAGAGACTACTTAGTGTGTGGTTCCATTTATAGGAGGTGTTCAGAACAGCCAGTCTACAGAGTCAGAAAGTAGGCTTAGGAGGAGGGGGGAAGGGGAGAAGGAGTACAGGGGTCTCTCTTGGGGATGATGAAAATATCCTGAAATTCATTGTAGCAATAGTTACACACCACTGTGAACACACTACAATCACAGAACTGCACACAGAAAGAGGTGAGTTTATGACATGTGAATTATATCTAGCAAAGCTGTTACCAAAGCAAACAAAAAAACCCCTAAAAACAAAACCCACTACACCATGCTACAAAGCCTTTTATCTTAACACACCAGAAGTTGGTGGGTCTCAGGTGTGGCAGATTTCTCTTGAAGCTGGAGATGCTCCAGAGCCCTCACCTGCTCTTCAAGTCTTGAGCAACTGTGCTGGTTTTGTAACGTTGCATTACTATTCCTGGAGAGGGCCTCCAAAATTGAGTAAGCTTCAGGCACTTAGAAATCTGAGGGTCCTGGGGCTCAAGCTGATTTAGCTTCCCAACAGACTACCCTGAAAACAGGTAAATTAGTGTTTATGTCACAAGACAGCTTTTAATGGGGGCAGGGGGAGGGTGTCAGGGGAGAGAGGCAGGGGGACAGGGAGAGCAGAGTCCAGTCACCAGCCTTCCTGTAACAGACTCCTTCCACTGCTCAGCATCTCATACTGTAGTGAAAAATTAAGTTCTAAGATTATTTTCCACAAATGGAGAGATGTGGAGGTAGGAGGAGGCATTTTCTCCATGAGAACTTGGATTGTGATAGTAAGTGAATCCAACTATAGGCACCGAATCATGGAGACCAATCCAAGAGATGTCCTCTGAATTTGTATACCTATAGGCTTCTAAAGGTTGCTAACTTTCTTCTGGGGAAGTCAAAATACTTGAGAGGAATTTCTTCCTGAAAAAGGAAAGGAACCCAGAAATCCATTCCAGTAACGTTGATTTTGTTGGCATTATCTCAGCCAGCTTTCACTACTTTCTCTTCTTAATTGTAATCCACACCCATAAGGGGTGGGGGTGGGGGGGTGGAATCAAAACCACCAGTGACTTCAGCTGCTGGCTGTAGTGATAAATAACCTCTCCAGTGAAACTTTAATCACAAGCCAGGCGGTGCTCAAAGCAGGAAGCGTCTCGTTCTGACACCAGGCCGCCTCCCTCCCTCCTCACACTGACAAATACCTCCGTTAAGTGTAGGCCCTGCAAGAACCTGCGGGCACCAGGAGGCTCAGCATATGTTCTCTGGTCATCCTCTAGAAACGCGCAGGCCGAACCACAGAGGCAGCTGCGATTCGCTTTCCACAGCTATTGCGGGAATCTTTTTAGGTCAAAATTTCACCTTTGCTCTTTCACAGTGACTAACAGTGGAAATGAATTGCATGGCTCAAAGTTAAAAACACAAATGGAACCACCAATGCCAGGCCAATTTTACAAGGGTGTCACTTAAATTTTGGAAATAGCAGGCTTCTTTCTGAGCCTCAGGAACCCTCTTTAAGGCACATTCTAACTGTGGTGTCAAGTGGCCTTTCTATCTTATACTTGGAATAAACACGAACAAAAATATACATCCAACTGCATGCTGGTTGGTTAACATCATCTACATTATGACTCAGAAAGCCTGTTCTCTGATATATTATTTACCCCAAAGAAATGGAAATCTATGTCTATAAAGAGACTATACAAGAACATTCATAGCAACAATATTTATAATATTCCTAAAATGGAAAAAACACAACTGTCCTTCAGCAGGAGAATGGAAACATAAACTGTGTTATAACCACACAATGGAACCCTACTCAGCAATGAAAGCAAACGAACATGAGTGAACCTCACAGTTACCATGTGAAAGCAGAGAGATCAGGAGAAGAAAAAAAAGACACATAGCGTATGATTCCACTGGCATGAGATTCCAGAAGAGGCCAAACAAATCCATGGTGACAAGTCAGCAGCAGTTACCTTTGAGGGGTGGGAGGCAGAGTGCGCTTGGCAGAGAGGGCACTTTCTAAGGGACAGAAATGTTCTCTATCTTGATCAGAGTGGAGGTTACAAATTTATGGAACTGTGCTCTTAAACTAGAAGCGTTTGATCATATGCAAGTTACAACTTAGTATGAAAAGAGAAAAAGTAAATGAACGGCTGCTGCAGGACTGGACAAGGTAAATGTCACTCTCAGGGTTGCTTAATTCTGCAGGGACTACACAGTATTTCAGATCCGGAAATTCCACAGGACTAGGACACCCCCAAAACACAGGACAACACTCCCCTCTTCTCAGGTTTGAATGTGCTGTCGGGCTGGCCTAATTTAGGGTCAGCCCAGTCAACATGGGGCCGAGGAAACTAGGTATGAGGCAGCTGGCAGAGGTGTGGGGGCTGGTATTTAGGGAGATGAGCTGCACTGCACATACATCAGCCTATGGCAGACATGCCCCATTCCCTCCCCAACTCCAAGTCAGAGTCATCACAGAGCACTGCAGAGGGGGCGCAGGAGCTGGGCCGCAGACTATGCACAGGCGGAGTGTCCCTGCAGGAATCCAGCATCCGGCCATGAAGAAGCTCACACCATCGCACAAACCCATGTCTGCCTGGGCAGATAGGCCTTGCCTGTCCACCTCAGCAGTCAGCGCTAATCTATTAGGAACGCAGTGCCCTGTGCCTGGGTTGTTAGTGAAGGTAGTTAGGCATTGTTGTCAGAGTATGACTTCCTCATGTGCGTGTGCATATGTGTGCACGAGTGTGTACTTATATATAGATGGAAGAACAGTGACTTTCACTGTCAAAAATCTTGAGTCTTAAGTGAAGTCAGCCTCTTGTGCACATGGGCTCTCACCTGCAGTGTCCATTCTTACCTCCAGCCTCCCTGTCGTCTCCTACCACTTTTTTTTTTAAAGGAATGGTACAGGAAAGAATGAAGGTGAGCAGGTAGACAGGCAGGAAGAGAAGGGATAAGACATTTTATTTAGATGTTCATCTTGGTTGCTCTCCCTGCTCCAGGATGTGAGCCGAGATCCCTGGGGACGTACACTTGGACATAGAAAGTGAACCCAACCACTATTCCACCAGGGCTTTTCTAAAAGGGCCCCTTCCTCACCCTCCTTACGACTGTGATTTGCCTACTTGTCACTGTCTGCTTTCTCCACTCAAGGTCAAGGTGAATGGGGACAGTGGCTGGTTTGCTCTCCACTGTTTAAGGAAGCTCCTGACCTAGCACATAGTAGGGCCTCAGCGAATCCTGGTTAAACAGACAACTTCTATACCTGTTATCCAACACATACAAATAAAGCAAGCAAACCAAAATCCATCATTCTCGATCCTCAGGCTCAATACAAAACGCAAGTGAAACAGTTGCGTAATTAACGCCTGCTTCTAGAGAGCCAGTCTCCTGGGAGCCAGCTGAAGCTCTGTGATACACCGCACGCATGTCAACGACTCGAGAAGGCTGAAAAGTGGACGGCCTGTACTTTTATCAAGGTACCCACATCGTGGCCAGAACAGATGTCGGTTTAGCAGAGCTGCTTGAGCAAATGCAGTTCATGTGCAACTTCAGTCCCTGAAAAATGGACGATCCCAGGAAGCTCCAGGGGCAGAGTCAACATGGTGAAATGAAAAATGATCCTGGTGAGAGCATGAAACAAGGAAGGCAGGCCCTACATGCTGACTTGGCACACATGCCAGCACACGTTCAAGGAGGAAACACGATGTGTGCACTGGTGCGCACACAGAGACTGCACTTCAGAACCTCACAGCTCACGATGAAATCTTTACAGAAAAAAATAATCAGACCTGGCACCAGCCCGACACCAATTTTATAAAGGAGAGCTTGAAGCTATCACCAGAGATAAGACGTCTCAGGGAGAACCCCTGCCAACGCCCGGTCCATCAGAAACAGTGCAACCTCTGTGCTTGGTGAAGTGTGTGCTGAGTCATCGAAGGCTCATCGGATGTTCTCCCTGAGGCTGGCAGCTCTGCCACTGGCTGCTTAGGGCTGAGGGACTTAGAGAAAGAGGGACAGGTCCTGAGGCAGAGGTTCTTGCCTGGGCCCCCAACTTCCTGTCTGCCGACTGTGACAGGCTCACTCGGACTCCCCGAGTCAGTTTCTGCCCAAGTTACATGATAAAGGGAACTTTGTGGTGTTCACTGCTTGATTTATTAAAGAATCCTTACACCGCTGCTCCCCTCTTTAACAGCAGGGCAATGATTCTGGCCATTCAGAACCCTTATTATGCGCCAGCTTGTACGAATTAGCCCTGGTTTTTAAAAAGAAGTAAATAGGAGGTCATACAGTAGAAAAAAAAATTATACACACATGGCTCTGTTTTTTCTTTGTATGTTAGAAACAGGGTTGGATAAGGATGGGAGAGTGAAGAGTAGGGCAATTTTCAATTAAATGCCTTTTGTAATTCGTTCGGACTCGGTGGCATGTAGAAAGACCTCTCAGCTATTTGCCAAATTGCAAGAAGGTTTATGCTGAAAGTAACTGGCAAGGGTCAGAGTTCTGTCTGGTGTTTCTCTGATGTCAGCTGTTTGCCAAGTGCTCTGAATGGGGAGAGGGTGGTGCGGAACCCACTGCAGAGAACTTAAGCTCCTAGTGACTGTTTAGGTGCCTGATTTTGGGTCCCACTCTGGCTTCTGCAGATACAAGGGTCTGGAACAGAAAAAGGACCTTTGGTTCACCCCGAGGTTAGGGCTTCTGGGGAAAGCAGAGGCTGTGCAGGAGCAAGGGAATCAGAGGCAGGATGTTTTCCGCTGTGCTTGCCCCTGCTGGGCCTGGCAGGGAGGTGGTGGGGGCTGCAGGGTCAAGGTTTCCTTGGTGCTGGGTGGTCTCCTCACAAGTCTAGCTCCCTCCTCCTCCCATGGCAGCCTGGGCTCAACCCATTCCCAAGTCAGGGCACCACTGCCCAAAGAAAACACACGGACCTCGTCAGGCCCCACTGGTGTCTGAAGAAATGGAAACCTGCTAGGAATAGTGGTCAGTCAAAAGCAGAAACCAACATTACCGAAAGGGAAAGCAGGAAGAGTCCGTGAAATAAAAACAGCAAGGAAAGTTTCTGCATTTAACACTCGCATTGTCCTACTTTCACTTTCCCAGAAGATAATTCTGTCATCCAGAGTCTGGAGCCAAATGTTTGCTCCGAGTGTGTGCAGGGGCTGCAGGCACCAAGAACTCCCCACAGAGCTGAACTTGAACTCAGTGCTGCCAGTGATGGGTCTGGCGTTCCCAAAGGCTGCCTGTGGACGTGGAGCTCATGTGTGAGCCCTCACAGGGAGTGTCCCTGACCCTGAGCTGGCAGGAAAGGTGGAGCCTGCAGGCCAGATGACAGCGGGATCCTGGATGGAGCACGTATAGGTCCTCCCATGAGCTATTCACAGCAGGAGATCTCAAGCAGGTCTCCCAGGGAGAGAAGCCTTTGAACAGGTCATGTCCTTGACATCAAGCAGAGCAGCCGGTCTAGTAAGGCAAGCACATCCACGCTACTCTGCAGAGACCGAGGGCTGAGCAAACAACCTGTGTCCACCGCTACTCACCATGTATGAAGGGAAGATCAGAACTCGCTTGTGCTTGCCACAAGGCCACTGGGGGTCATCCAGGAGATTTGGGTCATACTCCAGGAAGTCAGCCAGGTCATTACCTAAGGGTCACATAGAACATGATCATTACGGGCCCCGGTCCCTCCAAAGAAGAGCAGCTCGGACACTGACGACTCTAAAGTCAGACTGAAGTGAGACTGGTTTCAGGTCATCGGCTGCGTCACAGCCCTCGCTCAGACATCAGATGTCTCCACAGGCCAGTGAAGTGTATCCCCCATGAGCTCCCCGGCAGGAAGCTTCCACAAAAACTGTACTTTCTGATGCTTTTACCCGCTTTAGAAAATTATGACCCAGAGAGCACAAAGCTTCACAGAGCATATGAGTTTACTCAGATGATAAACTGCGACACCAAAAAAGGTTCATTTTCGAAATCTGCAGATCCACTAGTATTAAGTTATGCCAGGAGAGATGCATGTTTTTGGTGCAAATGCATCTGGCCAACTATTGTGTCTGTGAGAACACATCAGAGTGGCCACTGAAGCAAACAGCTGTCAGTGAGCAAAGGCTTCCAGACTCAGTGCTTGGACAGGCCCAGGGAACTGTATGTTCGCCTGGAATTTCCCCAGGAGTACAAACAAGATTGCATCATAGTTCCCTCCGGGGTGTCACTGCTCACAAAGGTTTGAGGAAGCAAAGCTGGATGCAGCCTCTCCCCTCAGCTGCCCAGTCCGCTCGCTTCCCACTAGCATGATCACAAGAGAAGTCTCCACATCTGTTTCCTGCATTTTTGACCCAATTATTGGAAGAAAAGCCCCACTTAAGCACTACAAAAATGTAGACAGGAGCAGGTGATTGTTGAGAGAAGCTAAGTGTGGAGATAACAGCAGTGTCGGTGTCGCACAGGGCGCTGGCCTGGGCATTTCTCCTGCGGGAGCTCAGGGGTCGGCAACTGAAGCTTCTCATTATGGATACAACCCTGCAGTCTGTGGGAAATCAGATTTGCTCAAAAGTCACCCTGCCTGTGGGTGAGCTCCAGTGGGCACCTGCCCTCTAGTCTGCACGTGCAAAGACCCAACTCACGCTGTACAGCGAGATTTGTCCTGCCACCAGCGACCCAGACCCAGGCGGCCTAGGTTACCTGCATCGAGGCTCCCCTGCAGGCTGCTGGTCCGCCCCGTGGACAGGCTGCGGTGGCTCAGGGTACGGAGCTGGGAGAAGGAGGAGGTGGAGTCTGTTGTGTTTCTCCGGGCTCCAAAAGCATTTGTGGGCAACAAAAACTGAGTATATGAGACAGTCTAAGAAGTGAAGACAAAAAGCAGGTGTGTGATTATTCCCAGGAGATGTTAAGCATCATTCTGACCAGGCTACATTGCCACCCCCACTTCCAGGATCACAGCCTCAAATCTAAAATTCTCACATCCAGTGAATCTGAATAATGAAACGTGTTTGGGGGACTCCTTTGTGCTGAAACTTGCCTTTAGGCTTTTGTTTCCACTTGGCATAAATATTCCTGTTATGTCAGAAATATTAGTGTGTTTGACAAGTCCTATCTCAGAACCGTTATATAATACCTGAAGCACACACTAAGTTATTTTTTTATAATCCATCATGTATAGAATTCCAGAACATTCCAGGCCCCAGGAATCTCTGATAAGGGTCTGTGGCCTCCATGTTCCTTTGGCAAATGTTATCTGTGATGCTCATCTCTAGTCCACCCTCCACCATTCCTAGGTGAATGCTCAACCTTTTGCAGTGAGGACAGGAGACAAGAGTACTTCTTTTTACCTGTTTGGGGAAATGCCGGCCCCACATGCGTTCCCCTAACCCCACCATGAGCTGATGTCATTCAGGCACAACAGGGGCCAGCTGATCTGGGGAGGGGTGACGGGCAGGTCACATGCCAACTCAGCAGCTTCAGCGACAAGCACACTACCCTGGGTCAGCTTCTCCAAAGACACACTGGGCATCATCTCCATAAACAAGCTGTGGGAGGGTCTATGAAGACTGCCTGGCCACAGCATGAAACAGTCAGCCTACCTGCCATTCAGGCCTTGGCTGGCTCCCACAGCCACCCCACACCCTGCAGAGGTAAGCCAGAGGGAGGTGGGAGTAAAGGAACACTTCGGTTCCCACCACCACCAACCCTGAACATGGGGCTTGAGTGGGTGACTTGCTGCTAAAGGTCACCATGAGCAGAGGCCTTCCTCAGGCTGCCTCTCACCCCTCCTCCTACCCTGTTTCTACCATGCTCCATCAGAGCCCCAACAAACACACAGCTTCTCATAAAACAAAAAGCCTATCAAACTTCACACCTCAGACCTCAACCCAGCAGCTCAGTGAATTGCGGATGAAACTGTAATGTGAAGCCAACAAAGCATTCTAGTGGCGGGAGTGCTACGCTGCCTTGTGACGTCACTACCCCACAACGTGCAGGCGTGCGCATGCGCGTGCCCGTGTGCAATGCTGGTAAGCATCTTGCATTTTGCTGTAACCAGCACTGGTCTGTCACACTGCCTCTGCTTCCTGACACTTGTGTTACTGGCACAAACTTGCTAAGCAGAACCAGACACCCTTACCTTCCCGTCAGCGCCCAGCTCCACACCTTCAAGTCCAATGGTGTCTTTCAAGCTCACGGCACCTGTAGACTGTCTTCCTCCTTCCAACTTCAAATCCCTAGGGAAGACAGCCAAAGAAAAAGCCTTTGGTTTACACTCAAGAAGGCCAAGCTGATGTTTATGCACGAGATACCACAGTTACAACGATGAAGATGACCAAGTGGGCCCTGGGGGACAGGACCTCCCTCTAGCCTGCCTTTGGAGCTTGCCACCGACACTCTGCAGGTAGATCTGTCTATCTTGATTTAAACAAAACCAACAGAACAGAAAGGATCCACATGAGAGATCGTCTCAGAAGCTTATGGATTACTGATGTCTCTGCCTGCTCATAAAGCACCTTAGAGATGCCAGTTAACCAGAAGCTGGAGACGTGCATGCACGCTGGAATAGGGACGTGGAATCTGGCCCCTGGCTTCTTTTTAAAGCTGGGGAAACACCTCTCCTTGCCTACCCACTTTGCTAGATACAGAAATAAACTCTTGTCTTAACCAGTTCTTACGTTTCCTGCTGGTAACTGAAATAATTCGTGCCACAATAATTGCCCAGCACCTTTGCCAGTGCCCTAGAAAGAAGAATCTTTCTCTAGCAGAATAATCTCCAGTATCAACAACAAGCACTGAAACTGGACTTCACAATTTCAAAGACTTTCCCACATTATCTCGTCCGTTCTTTAAGATGACCCTATCAGAAATATGGCTATTATTCTATTTTACAGATGAGAAGAATGAGGCGCCGAGGAGGTAAACAGCTTGCCAAGGTCACCAGGATCGCATATGATTTTGCATCTCTTTCTAGTACATCATCTTGCCTCAGCGATGCTGGATGAGCTGGCTGTGGCCGTGCTCAGGTGGAAGTGCTCCCATTTTCAAAGACAACGTTCTGCCTTTACAGTAGTTCTCAACCGTGGTTGCTATTAGAATTGCCTGGGAATCTTTAACAAGCTATTGCTGCTTGACGCCCAGTTTTAGACATTCTATTTCAGTTGATACGGGCTACAACCTGGGTGGCAGGAGTTTCAAATGCTCCCCAGGTGATTTTAAATTGCAGCCCCATGTGGGAAGAACGGTCTTCTAGTTTCTGTCTTTAAGAAGTGGTGCTTGTTGGTCAAAGTCACCTCAGGCCACAGTGTTCTTGCTGTGTGGTCTGGAGAGGGGCCTCCTACAACCTAAGTGAGAACAAATAAAATGTAAAGGCCAAAGGTCATCAAAGATGATGGAGGAAAAATGGATTCTCTATCCTGTCTATGGGCATTCCATGGATGAACGTGTAATGCAGAGTGTGCTGAGTGAACTTTTCAAAGGAAATACCCACGATGGGTGTCCAGTGAGTGCTGCACCTGACAGTGTGGGAGGCTGTGGTTCTGTGATGCTCAAAATGCCTCTGGAGGCCTCACATGAAAAGCAAATAACCAGCCCACCCCAGTCGTTACACTTAATCACTTTTCTTTTCTTTGCCCTGAACACTGTTACTTTAATCAGTGCTCTCCCCATACCTTGTTACTGTAAATGACTTCAGCTAATTCATCCCTTAGAGACAGAATAAATAGGACAGACACTCACAGAACTGTGGATACTTCACTAAAAGGTGCAAATCATTCAATTTTGAGCTCCAAAAATATTTTGGGCAATGAAGTCTTTTGGGGATATGTCTGAGTCCCCTCTTGGGTGCCGCCTCCTCTGACGAGAACCAGTCGCTGAGCTAAGAGGACCAGGACCAGCAAGACTGAAGTCGCTGTCCAAACATGCTGTGCCAGCAGACGCCTGCAGTCTTGTCATGGACCTCAAACCTGCAGCTGGAGCTGAGCACGGCTCAGCAAGAGCCTGGCAACTTGAGAACCACGTGCTGTGAGACCACTCAGCCACCCTGATGCTCTACTTCCTGCAAGAGCAACACAGGCGGCTCTCCAAGGATTTCCTCAAGCAATCATGACAGACGTGATGACTGCAATAGGGCACTAACAAAGGGAAATACCTAGAGAGCGAGAGCCAGAGCACGAGGGGAAAACAGCCGTGGTGGGTTGAGAGGGAGGGGACAGGAGGAACAGGGTCTTGCATTTCATGAAAGGACTTAGAGCTCCCCCAAAGCCAAGCCCAGTAAGCAAGTGCCTGAGAGTCTCAACTCCCCAACAACTGTCTCCTTGTTTCCATTTTACCAGAGAATGTTAGTGAGGGCTGAAACTAATATAAAACCAGAGAATGTATTTATGCAGTGAGAAGACCAATAGAAATAAGGAGGATAAAATAGGCCCCTGGCAGGAGAGCTCCCGGACGGAGAGCTGGCTGCAGGCAGGACAGTCACAGTCCATGTTCCTGTCTGGTCTAGTGTCTGAGGTGTAAAGGCACTCACGGTGCTGTTCACAGAGCTGAGGAAGTCTTGCTCTGCTGTCTGCTGGGGCAGCTTTATAAAGATGGCAAGAAATATGGGTGGTTTTCCATTCACTTGTGTCTCTTCATCTCTGTCTCAGTTTGCTCACAGGCTCACTGACTCCAGGCAGTCCTGCCTTTGCCAGCTGGCCACCTCCTGCTAAAGGTACACATCCTTGTTCACAGAACAAACTAGGCATTTATGACCCCACCCTACACTCCCCTCCATGTCACCTCCCCCAAGGGAAACAGATCCCTAACTGAAATGATCAGCTACATGCACCTGTAAAATCCAAGTCTCCCCTCTTCACCAGATAAGCCCCAAATCCCATTAAAAAAAAAAAAAAAGCAGGAATTCTGAGGCCTGATGACTGTCACATGCCTTGGGGACCCTTTGAACCTCTGGGAGGGGGAAGAGCTATAGAGAAAGCTCTGTGACACCTGACCGCAAGGCTCATCTCTGGTGAACGAGTTTGACAATTTGTCTGCTATAGCCACCACTGCTCACTGGCTCTCTTTCCCTGTGTCCTCATTTCTAAATGACAAAGCCCAAGCAGAATAAGAAAATAAGCCAGGAGAGTAGTGGGTCCACCTTCAGTTTCTACTGGAGAAATGTGTGCTGCCCATTAGAGACCAGCACTGTCCAACAGAACTTCCAGAAAGAATGGAAACGTTTTTTGAGCTGCCCAAGAAGGCAGTCACTCACCATGAATGACTACTGAGCGTCTGAAGTATGACAAATTGACTGAGGAGCTGGAGTTTTCATTTAAATACTCACATGTGGGGTAGCTACTGGAACAGACTCAGTTGCAGTGCTTGCTCATCTGGATTTTGGCTACTGTCAATGTACATCTTCCTGCAGCAAGACGGTCAGAGATGATGTCCTGACTTGAATTTGTCCCCCACTTTCTTCCCATTGCCTCAAGGGATGGTTACCTCCAGATTGCAGCTCATTAAATAGACTGTTCGGAGTCCCGGAGGGTGAGAGGCAGCACCCTAGAGACAGCTGGATTACTCCGTGTGGAGGGAAAAGATGGCCGTGGATCCACAATCAAGGGGGACCTAGTCCATCAGCACCCTGGACTCCCAGGCCTGATTTAGAACAAATCCCATCTTATATGAGGTGCAGAGCGGTTTTCTCTCTGAGGGACCTGGGGACGGGGGCGCTGGGGGCTCAGTGGTATGATAGCAAACCACTGAATAGTGTGTGCTCCCCAACTCCACGGCACTCAAGGAGACTCCAGGAGAGAGGGGCGCTCAGTGATAGTGTGACTCCCTCTCACGTTATAGGAAGAGGGGCTAGTAATTCATATTGAACAGATTTTTAAATCGAATTGCTTACACACTGAAGCTGGTACTCCTCTATGCCTCTCCCAATTTCAAACACATCACTGACATGGAAATACATTTCCCAGCTGTTCTAGAAGTTGGCAGCTTTGTGGGGGTAGTCGAGGGTGCACTTTTCCATTTTTTTGCCTCAGACTCAGGGCAAGGCTGTTGCTAACTTGGGGCCACCATTCTGGTGGGATTGAACCCAGAGCACACAGCTGCACCTCTACTTGCATAGTCACATATTTGAGGAAAATGAAATGGATCTTATCTAAGTGATTTTAATAATGCCAGTCTCCTGGAGGAGCTTTTGAATTTGTAGACAGTAAGACTCCTTGAAAAAGACATCTTTTGCAAAGAAGCTGATGGACTCCTCCAGGTCCCTTAGCTAAGTCCCCTCCTAAGCGCTGCTGAAGCCCTGTATCAACATGCACCGTGTGGAACTGCTGTCATTTGCCCGTGCTGACCTACATACACAGCGATTTCACATCATGCCACCTAATTTACCGGCAAGGTAACTGCTCAGATGTGAGTATGAAGCAAACCTGAGAGCATGGTTCTTGATGCTCCTGTTTCGGAGTCTAGAAGTTCTGAGTCAAGTTCAGAAAGAAACTGAATGATGGTGCTGGCTCACCCCCAAAGAACCTATAAAACATTCCAGTGGAAAAAAAATGAAGCAGAAGTCCCAGTGGAGTCATGATAAAATCTTGATGTTTTCCTTCTAAAATCATTGTTGTGAATTCTCATTAAAACGGAACACGAAAACAGAAATCTGCTTGGCTCAAACACCGTCATTAACTCTAGTACCAGGAGGGTGAGCAGGACTGCATGGGACGGCAGCTGAAAGCAATTAAAAGCAAACTGCAGTTGGATTTTTCGTTTTCTTTCAATGGAAGATTTTTATTCCCCCAGATACTTCTAGAGTTCAAATATTACTTTATTTTTGTTCCACCTTCTTCTAAAAATGGAATGGAGGCCAATTTAAATCCCCTATGTGGGTCCAAAATTGTGTGCATTAAGGTTTAAATGTTGCAGCTTGCACTCAGAGATGGACATGTTTAATCAAATTCTAGGAAAAGATCTTGCTTTGGCAGAACCACTGGTAAGGAACCATGGACAAAGTGCAGTGATTCCTTCTTTTCCACAGTGTCGGTGGACACAGCAGCTCAGACTATTTTGCCTATAGGAGTTCATTGCTCATTCTATGCAAGTTTGTTAACTTTTACAGAGGCTGCAGGCAACAAGCACACTTTGAAAACCTAGCACAAAGATTTTTTTTTTTACAAAGGCTAGCTGATGGGGGTGTGAAGTGCGTGGGATGGTTGGTAGCCTGTGGGGTGAAAGAGGCAGGGCCCACAGAAGACTGAGGGGAGGAGATTAAAACAGGAGATGAAAATACATTTGGGTAAATTAGCCAAGTAGCAGTTATAACTTTAAGCAGGGAAGAGAAATAAAGGTTGCTTCTTTTGGGGGTATAAATCCATCCTTCAGAGGATGACATCACAATCCACTCATGTGGCTCTCCATGGAAGTTTATATGTAACTTTATGGCTGGAAGACCCCTGGACCTGTCTCAGTTTGTGTTCCCCGGGCATAATGTGAATGTACATGACTTCGCAGTGTGGAGTTATCTGGTCAGGGGAGATGGCCAATCTAGACAGCCTGGTGCCCAAATGGAATTACACAGGCCGCTATTAACCACACAATGGACAACCCCTGATTTCATCTTGCAGTAGGCAAAATGATCTTTCCTTTTCTGAGGCCCTCAGAGCCATAAAGTATGGAACTGACCAAACGAAATTTCCTAATTAGATAACAAGAAGTTTGAGCTAAGGCCCTTTCCTGAGGGAGTATATGCTTATGAACCAATATTCCTCTTAGTAAAAAATATGGCGCCTCTGGTGGAGCAGTGGTTAGGTAAACAGTCTTCGAAGGAGCACAGGCCACATACCCTGGGTTCAAGTCCCTGCTCCAGGGAAAAAACAACCAATGTGAACAACTAAAATGGAAATAAAATAAAATGCCTCTTACTCTTCTCTCCGTCTGTCTGTCTGTCTGCCTACTTGCCTTCATTCCTGCCTGCAACTTTCTTTAAAAAAAAAAAAAAGATTTAAAATGCATATAGCAATGTAAACAAAAGATAGAAAAAAGGATATAAGAGTTACATACTTAACATTTGGGAAGGAAGATGGAAATGTGTGTGTAATCAAATTAACTAGTTTCTGAGGCTTTCAGTTTTCAAGATGGACTGACTTCCTTTCATGATTATTTCTCTAAAGAAGCTCTAAATCTTGGAATGCCAGCTGGGAACTCCACTGGGCACATGCCCTTTAAAAGACAATGATAGGTTGAATTTTGATGTGTAAATAATTTAAAAGTTAATTAAATATTAACAGGATTCCAAATCCTTAAAAAGAAGAAAAAAGATTTGCTACATAGAAAGCAAAGCTTGAAAGCTGGATTAAGAAAGGAAATACTACTTGTAAATTAATTTTAATTAAGGGATTAAACATCCACTGGAACTCATTGACAAACAACAAATCATTTAAGGAGCCCCATTTGTACCCTTTTTAGATAGAGCACAACTGCCATCTTGGATTGGGTCTACTTACTGGCATCAGAACAGAACCTTGTACACCACAGTTCGGCCAGTGGAACAATGCCCACCGCTGACAGGAAAAAGTGGAAACAAAGCAGCTTCTCCTCTAGAAGTCCTGTCCTTCACACTTAGCACTTCATCAGTAAGCCATCCCCTTAAGGGTAACTGGCAGACAATGAAGGGGCCTTAATGTGGCTTACACCAAAATCCTTGTCTAAAGGCAGCTCCCATAAACAGCCGGATGACAGCATGATTCATCCATGAGATCATTCCAAAATCTGTCTCTGTGTGAGAATATGCTTGGTGCAAGGAAAGAAACACAATTTGTGAATGTGTAATTTTCCACAACGAAAGAGATGTCTTGGGGGAAAGAGGGGAGGGAAGGGAGGATGGGCTGGGAGCCAGGCGGAGAGCATTTAGGCTTTGAGGGCCCTCGCTAAGAACAGAAGAAGCTGTTCTCTGTGTCACAGAATGATCGACACTCAGAAAATGGACCCAAAAGGGTGACCTCATCTAAATGTTCCAATGCCAAAAGTCAAGGACATTAACACCACGCCTAAGATATGCCTTGTGGGAAGCCATTTTCTTCATCACATGGTCTCCGACAGGCAAGCTAACCCAGTAATGACTGTTTAGTCAGGTATGGTTATCTGAATGGGTCTGTACTCACACATACATCACAGAACATTTTTCTTTTTTTAACTGGAATCATAAGTTTCATTATTTTACATAACCCAAACCATAAGTTAATTGGGTTGGCTCCTGGCTGGACCCATTTCTAGAGAAATTTCCATGTTTCAGGAAGTAAAGAACAACTGGATACTTGTGTTAGTCCCCTTACACACAGGCACAATCCTGGAACCCGCCTTCAACACAATGCCTGCAGTCTCTCTCTCACCAGTGGGTTGTGTTCAAAAAGCTTTTGAGTTGGCTGCTTGGAACTTGGAATGCATGTTCCCACTGACATGATGTTATACATGGAGATTAGCCCACATACTGCCCTTTTAGCCTATAATGTAACCTAACTAGCCTAATAGAACAAGTAAGCACTCAGGTCACAGCAGCAGCAGGTCAGAAGGTACAAGAGGGAAAAAACCAGGAAGATGTTGAGCCTCATGGTTTCCTAGTTTGGTGCTGACCCTCAACATTTTAAAGGAAGGGGAAGTTTGCATTTTTTTCCATTTCCTTCTCTGGACCTCCTTATCCTTCTCAGGACTCTAAGATTCTTTCTCCTGTTCCTGTCTTTCACAATTTCTTCCCTCCACTTCTGATTCCATAAATTCCTTTGCAGCTCCCACATATTCCACTCCTGGTCCCGGAGCAATAACATAGCAGCCCAGGGGAAGAGTCAGGAATTGGGGAGCAAGAGGAGAGGCAGCGGTGGTCTTAGGCAGAGGTGTGGATGAGCTGTTTATCGAGTGGGGCCGACCTGCTTAGAAAAGTCAAAAATTTTGCTTTCAACTCATTTTGTAAGTGGAGGCTTGCCAAGCCAAACCACAAATCCCTGCTAGAAAAGAGAAGGTGGTGACTAATGTGGATAAAAGGCAAAAAGCCGGAGAATGGCCTTGGCAACTGTCAGCTCAAGGGAGAGGAGCTGGTTTAAGCCGGGCCTCTACCCAGAAAATGGCAACATTTACAAGCTTAATCTGAGAAGAGTGTTTATAGCTATGGGAAGGTTTGATGTTATAATGAGGAAGACGGACAACAATTTCTTCCTCTTCCCAAAACTGGCTTCCAATAGCCTGTTTTGAAAGGTGGAATTTGTCGAGACCTTCCCATCAGCAAGAAAGATCAAAACACAATCATCTTTTCATATTTTATACAAGTACACGCACGAGAGGGAAAAAAAGACTGGAAGGAGACCAAAATGTTCACGAAAGCTTGATTTAAGAGGGAAAGCTCAGAAATGTTTTTCTGCCTTCTATTTATTTATTTTTAAGAGGAAGGAAGCAGGCAGGAATGAAGTTGAGTAGACAGGCAGGCAGGCAGGAAGAGCGAGGGAGAAGCAGTATTTATTTAGCTGTTCATTTGGGTTGTTTCCATGGTCCCAGGTCTCAATCTTGGGCCCTTGGGACGCCCATGGACTACGCCAAAGCCACAGATTTAATGCCTGAGTTATCAGGATGCAACTTTTTTATTTATTTTTTTAATGTACTTTCTATTTTATATACTTCTAGTAAGCATGTAAACATTGATTAAACATTGAGGGAATTTAAAAGCCAAATAAACAGATTTGAAGATGAATCCCTTTGTGTTTGAAGAAATGTACAACTGGCTAACTCATTGTGAATTATGCTAAGATTTGCTGTGTTGGGGGAGATCTATATATGGCAATGAAAGCATTGGCTGGACAAAAGTAAACTAAAGCTAACATTTAATGAGTATCTCCTACAGCCCAGCAGGACGCTTAGAGCTTTTATAACATTTCACTTAATGCTCTCAAAACTCCCTAAGGTTCACATTATAGTTAATTTTAGATGAGCAAACCTGGGACCAGCAAGGCTAGTCAGTTTTCCAGGACTGAGAATTCTGCCTGACCCCAAGCTCTCTCCCTTGTATCCTACTGCTCCTTGTACTCAAATGCCCATTAGCAGGCATGGGTAAGGACTGTGGTCTTCCCTATGTGGCCATGCAGGATGGAACGCAGAGTGGGCTTCCCACTTCGAACTTTCTGGAATAATTCTGTGATGAGCTGTTTTGTTTATTGGAGATATGTGTAAACTTGTGTTGGAAAATGGGTTATTTTAAGGTAAAAATAAAAAAAGGTCTGAAAACCACAGGACTAGATAGTATCCAAGTTCTTTTTAGCTCTGAAAGTCTATCTTTGGGGTCAAAGAGTACTTCCTATCATTGAGCTCATATGAGCTGGTATTACCTGGAGAGTCTTCCACATCAGATATCTTTGAATGAATGAGCTTGGGGCAACCTAAGGCAAGAGGCAACGGCTTATGTCCAGGAAGGGCCTCCACATCTGCAGAAGTGGTTTTTGCTCATTGTAGTCTTGCAGTTAAGAAATATAATCCAAACCGGGAAATGATTAATGGGATTCCAGGCTCAACTGCTGTGTTCTTTGTAAGGAGTGAGCACAGACTGTAGCCAGTCAATCTAAGTATGACAGTTAAGTCCTGACAGCTTCCCCACATGTGTACCTGATTAGATGGCCATGCTGGGCTCCAGGAAGGGTCAGGCAGCAAGGGCCAGGTTGTGTGAATGTGTGTGTGTGGGTTTGGCTGAGGACCGAGGGAGGGGCTTCACTCCACCCCAGAATTGAAGGTGCTCTAGCCCCACCTCCCCACAGTACAGATCTGGGAACATCACCCTCTTCTGCTAGATGTAATCGAAAGATGTTTTAAGCGAAAGCAGTATATAAGAAAGGAAGACCACGTGCTGGAAGCAGAGAAGCCCGGTGGGCTCAGCAGAGACCGCAGAAGCCAGCTGTTGTCTGTTGTGCTGATGACACCACATGAGAAATACCCAGACAGGGGATGGGGAGGGGGTCGCGCTAACAGGTGAGGAGTCAGCACCTGGCTAGGTAAATCAGGTGAGAGGACCTAGATGGAACTTAGCAACTGCTCTTGGGTATAGTCTGCAGCCCTCATTGTCATTGTAGAATTAGCAGCTTTCATCATGGGGCTGACAGTTCCTCAAAGAGAAGTAAAGCCCTTAGGTCAGGTCAGACGGTCCTTGTTAGCAGCTTCCAGGTTCTTCCTACTGACTGTCCAGTGACCACCACCACCATTTTTTATCAAGATGTTTGCAGGGATGGCAGCTGAGGGCTCCAGGGACAGTCCTTTTTCCTAGTGAAGAAGAGTCTGGCCACCACTTGTTGCAGCAACAGTATTTACTCATAAAGTCAGCTGTGCTGAAAAGCCTAGGGACAGTCATTCAGCAGCCATAAGAGTGTTTGCTATGCACAGTGCAGTGCTGGAGATGTGAGGAGAACCAAGACAGTCTACACCCTCAGTGAAGAGGCTCAATGTATGTCAGCTGAAGAAAAGGGACCACAGAAAATGAATAGACTCTTATTGGGGCAAGAAGAAGGGGCCAAAGGCAAGGAGAACCTAACAAGCTAGAGGAACTACTACATCTTGCTCAGGCCAAGAGGGACGGTGAGGAGGGACAGGCTTTTGATCCCGAGACCCTGCCTCTGTCTCAAGAAATCTGGAGGTTACAAACCATAAATTACACAGAAAAAGCATAGATAATATATTTTATGATATCATCCTTAGAAATGTCTTTGAGGATTCAACTCCAATGACAAAGGAAATAAAAGAAAGAATGGGACTAATCAAACTAAAAAAGATTTTGTACAGTGCAAGAAACTATCACTGGAACAAAAAATACAACCTACTGAATAGGAGAAGATACGTGCACATGATACATCTGACAAGAGGTTAATAGCCAAGACATATAATGAGCTTATGCAATTCAACAACACGAAAACAATAAAAAATGGGCAGAATATCTGAACAGACACCTCTCTAAAGGTGGCCAACAGGCATATCCACTTTCAATGCCTAAAGCTCTTCATCACTTATTATTAGAGAATGAAAATCAAAACCACAAAGAGATATCACTTTACACCAGTGAGAATGACCTATATCAGAACGATAGGAAACGAGGGTTAGTGAGGAAGTAGAGAGAAAGGAGTTTTTATATACTGTTGGTGGGAATATAGGTTGGTGCAGCTACTTTGGAAAACAGTATGGAGATTCTTCCAAAAATTAAAATAGAACTTTGGTCCAGCAATCCCCCTTCTATGTATACAGTCAAAGATAAGGACCAGCCCTGGGTTTATTGCAGCCCAATTTACAATAGCCAAGATATGGAATCAATCCAAGTGTCCACTGAAGGATGAGTTGATTAGGAAGCTCTGCCATGTGGTGTGTGTATTAAACATACACAGCAGAATACTGCTCAGTAACAAAAAGTTAAAACCTTGCCATTCGCGACAACATGGAGAAAATGCAAGGCTATTTTGCTGAGTGAAGTAAATTAGAAGACAAACATTAGATAATTTCACCTATATCTGGAATAAAAAGAAATAATGCAAACGAACAGATAGGATTAAACTTAGAATAAACCTTTGAACTTTGATGGCAGAACTGAGATTGCCAGATGGGAGGGGATGGAGTAGACTCATGTGGTACAGAGGAATTATTTATATATTATTCCCTTCTTTATTTTTAATTAAAAAAATTAAGACAAAAAGTCTGAAGGATCACAAGAGAGGCTTAAGCAGAAGCCACAAGCCTCAAATAGCAGCCAGAAACTTGCAGGGCATACAGGCTCCCAAGTGTCCAACTTCAGTGTGTTTTCTTAAACTGAACAGTAATCACAGGGAAAGTTGGAGTCAGGAGCCAGCATCAGAACCAAGAGGGCAGGGGACTCGGCATGCCCAGGGCACCAGCCTCAGGCTCTGGGCAGGGGGCTGCAGGGTTGCTGGTGCTGCTTGCTGAGCTCAGCTGAGGTCCCACCTAAAGTTGGGAGTCCTGGGCTTTGGCTATTTATGAAGTCTAGTTAGAAGTCATCTTCCTACAGGGGAGCATGTCTGTGGAGGGGCCCTCTGAGTCCAGTGGGCCCTCACTTCCCCGACAGAGCCCTCCAGAGGCTGATGCAGGATTAAGGGCTGGATGGAGTCCATCGGTGGTCTCTTCAGCCCGGTTTTGGGGACAGTAGGTTTCTTCAGTGACCCACAGTGGCCGGTTCACAATTCCCAGCTAAAGGCTGCATTTCCAGACCCCACTGATAGCCTAGGTTCTGCTGAGCAGAAGCCCTTGTGTGAAACCTAAGGTAGAGTTACACATCTGGGATCAGAACTTCTAATGGCAGTGCTTCCCCAGGAGCTCCACGGTGGGACTCCACAGCTGTCCTGTCTGCACTGCCTCCCACCGGGCTGCCCTGGGTGTCTATGCTGGTTTTTCCTGCACATTCTAAGAACTAGCCCAAACCCACTGCTCTCCAGTCATCAGTGAGGAGCCTACTGTTTGAGTGGCCCCGACCCTGCATGCCACACCTCCATGCCCACAGAAGCCAGTGGGTTCATATGACAGACAGGCAAGACTCTCTCAATGCCTAACGTGAAAAATCAAAGAACTTACTAGAAGTATCTCATTTTATCTGACGGATGATTTCCTAAACTGCAATACGTGAGCAAACTTGAAATACGAGTATTTTAAGAAAATAAGAAAGCTTATTAAGAAAGCAAGCAAGCTCTTTATTTTACAAAGTACTGCCACCAGTCCTTTTGTGAAATGAAGACATGTTTGGTACTATGAATAATAATTCTCTGGGTTAACTGTCTGGCACACTTTCCCAAAAAGCAGCATTTTTCACGCTATGGTGTAGAGACTGCAGGGAGACCCTCACGATACCTAACATGCCTCCTGGTGGTGCTGGTGTGGTGCCTGGGGAAGGTGCTGGGGAGACTTTAAAAAGCAGCACCCAGGGTCACAAGCCAGGTACATAGCCAAGGTGTCCTCACTGTGTCTACACCCAGACCCTGTGACCACCTCCCAGGCCTCCACCTTTTTAAAGTCAGCCAGACCCAGATGGAGGAATTATACAGATTTTTCACCCAAGACCCCACTCAGGGACAGCTGCAGTTTGCCCTCGGAGGTGAGCAGGCTTCAGTGTGAAGAGGCAACTTCTGAAAGCCTTCAGAAGACCACCACCCAGCCGTGCCTCTGGGGTCCCAGGAGGCCGCTCTGCTGTGACACTGCATGGAGCTCCATGCCCCACCGCCCTCCAGGTGCACACCAGCTGGCTGGCGCTGCCTGTCGCTGGCTCCAGTCAGCACGCCATCCCCCAAAGGCGTGAGACACTGGGTTCTCCGTGTGTGTTAGTAATTCAGGGGCTGCTTCTGTGGGCTCAGTGGCCCCAAAGAGAGAACATAGGACCCCACAGAGCCTGCGAGCAGCCTGCCTGTCCTGCCTCCTATCCCTGCATCTGTAAAATGGCAATAGCAGAACCTACCTCGTGGGCCGTTGTGAAGATTAAAGGGGCGAATTGTAGAGAGAAAGCACTTAGAACAGTGCCTGGCATACCGTCAGCGTTATTTACGTCTCAATTATGTTATTACTGCTTTCAAATTGGCATAACTGTTTGACTACATGTCCCTCTAAGGAAACATGCACTGTTCTCAAATATCTTTATTGATCAATCAAAGCAAGAAAACGCGTTGAAGACAGTATGTACTGATTATTGCTAAATAATCAAGGCCGTCTGTTTCAAACAGAAACTCTAGAAATCACCTGGTGAATGATTCTGTGGCCAGCTCATTATAAACCTGGTGGCATGCAAAGTGACCCACATATTTCACACTGTTCTCCATCCCAGGCTGATTAAACCTCTAGGCTGGGAGCCGACACCAGAAACCAATGAATGGACTGCAAAAATATCTGTACATTTGAAAAAAACCTCAAACTTACAAAAATTGAATGGAGAATAATTATGCAGATATGAAATCGAGAAGCAGTTAGCTATTGGTGGATGAGGAGTGGGAACTGTGTGTCTCAAAAGTTCCTTGTTCAACCTGACTTACAGCTTCTGCATTAGCAATGTTGACAAGGATAAGAATGCAGAGAAAGCCAGGTGAGTTCCCAGGCTCTCTGGAGAGTCCAATCAAACCTCCCCCTTTTATAAATATGAGACTGAAGACCTGGGAGGCTGAGTGATGGGCAGGCGGAAGTGACATCCCAAGGTCTGGACCTGGTCTCCAGCAAAGCTCACTTCTGTCCCCATGCCTCTCTCCTTCCCCAACTACCCAGTCTAGATGGTGCTTTATCAAATTCTCTCAACTTGTCAGGTGCTGGAGAGACTTCACCTGGGAGTCCACAAGGGCCAGATGGTCTTCTAATATCCCCAGAGGCATGCACTGAGGCTGGACTACCCTGCTTGCCTAAGACCTCACATTCCCATGTCTATCAAAGAGCCACCTCTGCGGAGCACTCCCCCACCTCTGGAACTCCTCCCTCTGTACTCCACCAGCTCACTGATTAGGAATCAATAGTTGGCTTTTCTGTTTGTGCTAGTTTGTTTATTAGATTGTTTCCTACCACTAGAGGGCTCACCCAGGACAGTGCCTGGTACATAGTAGGTGCAACAGATTTTGTGGGGTGAACGAATTGTGTGCAGTGACAGTACCTGGATTTCTACATGGGACGTGGGCAGGGATGGCAATGTACTTAGAGAAGTGGGGGAGGACAAAGGGATTTTACACAGATAAGCCTTGGCTTTTATTAAAGAGTGTAGATTTATTGTAAATGTGGACTCTGATAAAGGTTTGGGGGCACTGAAAGCACTCTCTAGCATCTCCTTGGAGATCCTCAGTCTTGGATTGGTTGTTCACATGTCTGGCATCCTTGCTCGATGACAAGTTCCTAGAAAGTGGGTCTTAACCATCCTGTACCCAGGCTCCATCAGGACCTCCAGCTCACTGAGCAGAAGGAAAGATCACAAGCATGAAGAAAGGGGTAGATGGCAAAAGCCTCTCCTAAGATTGCTCTGTCTGCTTTGGTCAATTGATGTCAGGAGTCAAAGCAAGCGTTTAGTTTAGTTCTGTTTAAAAACAGGAACCAAGCTTTGGGGTCAGGGTGGAAGGGAGGGTAAATGAAGATGAGAGCCACACCCGGGAAGTTCCAGTGTAGCACTAGATGCTGGAGCCGGAAAGAGATAAGGCCATCCTGGTAGATGTTTTCCATGTAAGAGAGATTCAAGCACATAGTGGATAAACTTGTAAATTTCCTGCTTTTAGAACTTTCTTGAAGTGAAATTGGAACTGTGTGCTATCCCCTTCAGTAGGGAGCTTGCATGTGTCTGGAGTAACAGCAACACATGGCCTAGTCCATGTGCATTAAAGACGAGGGAGACATGGGGGCCAGAAACCACCAGGTCAGCAGGCAGCGGTGGCCAGAGTTCTGGGGTCTGGTTCTGCTGGGGTGTGGGTGAGCCTCCTGTCTCTGCCTTAGGGGTTCAGCTGTGGAGTAGGGAAGTCTTACTCTGATGGTCACCCCCTCGAGTTCTTTCCACCCCTGAAATTCTCTGACTTACGTCCTTGTCACAGACAGAGCTTTAGTGTAGAAGTAAAAGAATTTTCCTTTACACTTTAGTTTTCCTTTGTTTTGATATATACGCGAACTAAAGTGACTTAAAATATGTATACATATAATCTGCTAGTACAAATATTATTTGAGCATATTTTATTTGTTCCCCAATAATTAGCAAAAGGGTCATAATTGTGATATATGGCAGTTGTGCATAAACAGGGTGTCTGTTTATTAAAAAACTGAAAAAGCTGAACACTTCTTAATCCTGCCTCTAGATTAATATATTTTGAATTGTTCTCATAATTTCTGATATGAGTACTTAAGTAGAATATGCTGCAAAAACAGGCATGTTCGTTTCTCTGGTAGGTATTTTTAAGAATTTGATTATATTTTTTGTCATAAAGAAAATTTACTTTTCTCTTGCTTCCTCATAAACAATTTGAAGGACTACAGAGTTTAAGCTTATTTGTGTCTAGGATGTAAAAGGTCTTGTGTTCTCTCATATGCTTGTTTTGCTTCTTCACTGGAACCAGCTGGCAGAATGGCTGAACTGACAGCTAATCCAGTGGGTGCCCCTCCTGAATACACAAGCCCTTTCCAGCAGCAGAGAAGGAGACCCAGTCGGCACCAACACCTGTACCCCAGCACCTCGGGGGCAGCCAGCCAGCATCCCCCAAGGTGTTGAAAATGTAGTGGGTCATACATTGCCGCACAATGGTTTGGTTGTCTCCTCCGGAATAATTTAAGTAAAAACATTCTTCTAGGCTTTGCATACAATGCAGTGATCGTCTATGAACTATAGGTAGTGTCTCTACAGAGGAACAAATGGGGGCCCACAGAAGGTAAGTGATTTTGAAAAATTGTAATTTTTTTAGGTTCTCAAATTGACCCCCCCTTTTCATTTGATGTAAGAAATTGGGGTTCCTGACGAGCTGGGCCACCTACCTCTCTGTGTACCAGATGCTATGCTTGACCCTTGTATGCAGATACCTGTGAGTCTAACAGCTTAGTTTCACACAGATGAGTCTCCAGGCAGAGTTTGTCCTGTCTGTTGGCCAGGAGGGTCATGGAGAATCTCAGGGCTGGAGAGACTTGGGATTTAATTCCTCGTTCTGGACCAAAGCTGATATTTGAGGTCTTAACTTTTGATGATTAGTGGTCCTATCTATACAATCAGATAAGTTTTTGGGCACTCTAGTGAGGGGACCCCAGAACTTAGAAAAAAGGTCATTCCTCAAAAATGAAACTAACATGAGCACTTCGGAGATGAAGGTATGGAGAAGCCAAGAAGCTTGTCTTGGCAGTCACCTGACTGAATTTAACCTTTATTAGTGGTGTCAATTAATCAATATGTCTCCCCTCTTGGCTGTGCGTTCTTGGAGGTCAAGAACCAGGTTCACCTGTCACTGTCTCTATCCCAGCACCTGCTCACATTGACATCACTCAATGCATGGATGAATGGAACTTAGCTAAGGAAAGAACACATCAGTCAGTCAGAAAGCTCAGCGAGAAAGCCCAGAAAATAAGGCCGAGACTGCAATGCCCCTACAAGCCCTGGTCTGGAGAGGACACTCTTGCAGATGGCTTCGGCTGATACTGCAGGTCCCTGGAGGTGTGCCTACAGGTTGGCCACATCCATAGAGTTGGGTTCTGGAGTCGTTACACATAATAAAATTAATGAACTAGTTTTCTGGTCACACACAGATCTGTTTTGAGCTGGTACAAGCTAGTATCCCAAGAGAATGAGCCTGCTCTCAGCTGCTAGGACCACAGTAGGGTAGGAAGATGAAGAAACCTCCCCATTCCATCTCTAGGAGCAGCTGGTCATATTCACACAGTGCTTGAACCTCTCAGCTGCAGGCTTTGCTCTTACTTTTTCTAGAACACAGTAGTTTGCAAGGCTGTTGTAAGGATTCAGATGATGAAGAGGACCAGCTCAGGAAACAGTAAGATTAGTATTGTTCTTTAAGACATTTAATAAGTTACTAAGTCAGGATTCTGTGAATAAAGATGCACTATGTTCTGTCCCATGGACCATTCAGTGGAGAATACTATAAAGAACCACGGTGAATTGAAGAGGCTGGCAGGCTGGGAGCCTGGCAGGTGTACAGTGGGAAACGAAGGTCATGGTGAGTGGGAATGACCAGGGCAGAGCTCTTGGAAGATGGAGGAAGAGGAACGAATAGTGAATGACCACCAGGGGCCCCAGTGCCCACCGAAGGGGCAGTGGCCACTGTGGGTAGTGTGTGGTTGTCACAGGGACCATGAAGTAATGCCAGCACTTAGTTTGCAGAAGCCTCCTAGCAGCATATGCAGTGAAGTGTCCTGCCCTAAACACCAGCAGTTTCTTGATGAAAAACACCAGCTACAGTGAAAGGGTGAGGGGAGAGGGAGTTCAGACTCAGAGAAGGAAAGGTGCAGAGTTCAGGAATGAGGAGGGAGGCTTTGGAAAGACAGAGCCTCACTTACCTACTTTTTCTTAGAGCAAAGGGTGAAGCTTGTGACCTAGAAAGGTAAGCATTCCTCTGGCCGGTAGCAAATCACACAGGTCTGTTCTGGTACCACTTTGCTTCATCTTTCTGGTCAGTTTCCAGCCCCAAGCCCAAGATCCAAGGAGGCAGGATGGCCACATGGATTTTCTGATTCCTTTCCTGACCTACCTTTCTCCAAAAGCCGACAAGGTCCTGTGGAAGGGGGTGGGCGTGGGGCAAATTGCTCTTGCTTTACAGTATTGAAGAGGTGACAAAAGGCACACTTAGAAAAGGCAGGGAATGTGGAGAGTACACACACATGTGCACACACACACACTAACAAGAAAGCTTTCTGGCTGAAAAGAAAGTGAAATTTTTTTCTTTCACATTTACAGAGTGAATTTGCAGTGTCAGAGCAAGGTGACTTCTTTGACGTGGAAAGGGCAGCCACATGAAGCAAATGGTGTCAGAAATTTTCACCCAGAGAACTGCAAAGAAGCATGCATATACATACCCAACTTGGGCACTGTCGCGATACGGCAGGACTGAAAATACACTACAGAAGGATCTTCTGCCACTGATAAGGACTATTCTAAAAAATAAAAATAAAAAGAACAAACAACAAACTAAATGCGAACTCTTAAATTAAAAAAAAAAAAATTTGAGAGCAAGTTAGCATTCATGAAATTCACAGCAGTGTTAGCACGCTCCCGCCACCTCCTCCAGATGCTATTCTGCTCTCCTTGCAAAATGCAACCTCAGTGCTGCAGGAGTTGGCTGCCTCTCCTGATGCAAATGCAAACGTGTGAGACCCTGGCAAGGGATCTCGTGAGTCTGGAACCCTTGCTTGAGGGAGAGTTGCTGGCTGTGGGAGCACATGCAAGCTGGAGCAGGCAGAGCTGTGAGGGTGGGTGCCCGGTGCTGAGTGAAGTCGCACCACATTTAAACCACGGACTTCTACTCTGCTGCAAACAATGCAAGAGCAATAGTTCCGGAAAACATGAGCTGGAAAGACACTTGGATGCCATTAGGATCACTAGGTGTTTTTATTTGCTGGCAGTTGTTAGATTCCGAGAATAAATTAAGGGAACAATTACATAATCAGTCCTCGTCTTCATTCCTATTATAAAGATACTACTGGAAACAGTTCTACATGATGCTCTTATGCAACCAAAGGCCACTTAGAAAAACATTTAAAAAACGCAAAAACAACTTCCAAAAGTACTTATCCTGGCATTTGAGAATAACTTTTGTCAAAGAGAGTTGCTGATGAAAAAAATGGAGAAATGAGTGAAGATTAAAAAAATAGTTTTAGCATAATGGCCATTCACATCAGATATGGAGCTTATTGACTTTTTCTTTAATAATTACAATGATAAATACCAGGGAAAACACAGTACTAGATGGAGGTTTGGGGATCTGACCCTGTTTGAAGACTATGTTTATTAAATTGCCAGCATACTTAGGAGAACATCAGTGTCTCTGACATGGCAAACCAGGCCCTGTCTTCTGGCTCTTTTGCCTCTCCTGTCCCAACATGCATGCTATTTCCTCTGTGCCTCATCGTTCGATCCAGGCTAAAGGACTGGCAGTGCCCCTACCTCAGACAAAACAAAACAAAACACAGCTCTGTCCTTAACAGGCAGCATAAATGCTATGCAGAGTCCTACTTGTATACCTGATGAACTCCTATTCATTCTCTAAAAGCTAGCTCAGAAGTCATCTGCCAGGAAGCATTTTCTCCCCTCTCACTGAGTTACTTGTCCCCTTTTTGGTGCTGCTGCCAGTCCTTATTTGCACTTCCAGGGCTGCAGGTGCTAAGGAGCTAAGTGCTAAGGACCATTCGCCCTCCCCTTCTGGACATCCACTTCCAGGGACTAGCATGTGGCAGCCCCTCCATAAACACAGTCTGGACTAAGCTGACTTCAGAGCAGACAATGGGAGGGTGGCTGTAATTCTCACCTATAGTCAGTGACTGACAGGATCACAGCAATAGCCCCAGCTTCAAATACCAGCATTATCTTTCTATGACCTCAGGTAATTTACTAACTCTTCTGAGCATCCTTTCTCTCATCAAAAAAATAGGATGGGTGCACCCTGGTGGAGTAGTGGTTGGTTCTGCTCCCTCCAGCTGGGCAGTCCATATATAATCCCAGGGACCTGGACTTGTAACCTGGGGCTGTGTGGATCAACCAAGATGAGTAACTAAAATAAAAATAAATGAAGATGCTTCTTTCACCTTCCTGCCTGCCTGCCTATTTGCCTGTTCCTCTCCTTTAAAAAACAAAATGAAACAAAAAGGATATTAGTTCACTCTCCTACTGGAGTGTTGTAGAGTACAGGAGACCACAGTGAGGGAGCCCTCGAAATAGCACCTGGCCAAAAATACACACTCAATAAATACTGATCACTTTGAGAACCACCTTCCTGGGGTGAGGTGAGTTTCACCAGCACAGTACATGGATTCCGAGTCTCTTCAGGCCTCTGTGTAAGCATAGGCCTGCTGAGACCCGAAAGGCCACGCTCTCTAAAGACAGCTGACGGACCGCACGCGTGCTCGTCTGTAAAGATGCAACACATACATAGAGGTGTCTTCTTGCTCAGAGATGATTCTCTTCAGACACCACAACCCCAGCCCTGGTAACTGCTGCAAGGACGGAAGTGTCACGTCCAGAGATGGCTGCCAAGGCTTGATGGGCCAAGAGCTAAGGAAATCATGAGCACACCTCCCTGCTAAACGCCAGCCAGGCTCCCGGAGCTCTCACACACCAAGACCAGCAACAGAGCTGACAGTGCAGGCCCCGTGAATTCTCTCAAGCAGATGTAATAATAGCTGATGTTTATTAAATACTGATTAGGTGTCAGGTTCTAAGTGCTTTAACTGATGAAGCACAAGTGAGTAAGTGACCAGCCAAGGGTGATGCGTGACCGAAGCTCTTTATTGTTATGAACTAGATGCTCTTCTCTGCTCTTAGACTTACTTGAAAAGCCTGCTAGTGGGTTTGACCGGGTACCCAGGGCCTTCTTGGATACTATGCTGGCCTTCGCCCACATTTTCTAGAGTGGCTTTCTAGTTTGGCCTGCAGGTCACCAGGCTGAGCATGCAAAGGGCCGGACACAGGGTGGAACTGGGAGGCTCACAGTCCACTCTCAGCCTGAGCCCCTCTGCAGAGGGAAGGACAGATAAACTCTCCATTTCCCCACCCCTGCCATCCAGGAGAAAAGCCTGGAACTACTCCTGTCACTTGACATCCATGTCTTTGGTAACAGAGGGAGGAATGTTGAACAAACAACTGGCTGAGCACTGCTGCATTTTCTTTGTTATTCAGTGATAATGTGTCCTTCCTTCCTTCACACGGGATTTGTTTGGACATTTTTAATAGAACAAGGGAAAAAGAGACAACAAATGCATGTGAATTGTTACTATGCCTTCACAAGTTGTAACCACAATGTGTCTATTAGTAAACAGACTGCACTGTTCTGTGAAAGGAGAACTCACACCACGTGGTCTCACCATTGAGGTGGAGGAGAGGTTGATGGCAGAGACTCATTCAGAACAGAGACTCTCATTCAAGTCTCATTATGATGCCTGAGTTTAGCAGCTACGTCTGGACTGTTTCCCAACAATTCCAGCAGGCTTGGTACCACTCTGGCTGGCCACTATCAAGCCGTTGGAGGGGAGAAGAAATAGGATGCAGACCTCTGGGTACTTTCCCTCCAGTCTTGGGTCCAGTCATCCTGGAAATGCCCACTTTCTGAAGGGTCTGGAGGAGAGATCCAGTGTAGAGGCCTGCATGGCAGCTCTGCAAAAGGTCTGCAGCTGCTCAAGCTCCGGGGACCTGAAGGAGCAGCACTACTCGCAATAGACAGAAGGCGGGAGCAGCTCACATGCAGATCAATGGAGTAGAGAGAAACACAAAACGTCAATACTGTGTTTCCATGTGTATGAAACACCCAACAGTGCCTCCGAGCTCACATCCTACATGTGTCCTACAGTAGCTCTGGAACTGGGAGGGACTTCAGGTCTTAGCCAGAGCAAGCAAACACCAAAGAACGGTGAGATCTAGTGCTCTATTTTCTACACTGGCAGGGAGAATCAAAAGATCAATCACTCTGTCCTAAATCTGAGATGGTTTATGTGTATTCACAGTTTTGCTCTTTCTATCCATGGGGTAACATCCATCATAATGGAGCTATCCAATATGAAAATCAGATGTGTTTGCCTCCTTCAAGGGCTTCTGTATTTGAGAAAGAATCACATCAGATGTTTGGGAAGATGGATGTAAAATGGCCGAACCCCATCTCCAGTGGGGTTCTGAAACTGACCTCCTACTCTGTGTCTTTGCATCTCAACACTGTGGCTAACTTTTATGCCCACGTGGCGTGTCAAAAGTCCACATAACTTTCCCCATCTGTGACATATAACACTTGACTCAGAGTCAAGATGACCAGAAAGCATTACACAGGAGATTAAGACTTCAAAGGAGGAATTAACTCTGGGGAGATGGTCTTTAAGGAATTAAAGATCACATTTCCATAAAAACATCTGTTAGAGGGAAAAAATAGCAAAGGAAAAAGCTCCTGAGGCCTTCAGTTCACATAGGCAGGCTCCCTGTGGATACACAATGTTTTCCAAACCCTTCCAGGAAGCACGGAGAGTACTCTACAGCTGTAACACTAATTTTCTTCTTTCATCTTCAGTTCCATGCTCGTTTGCCGTCGAGATACCAGAGTGGTTAGAGGAGCTAGGAGATATGGACAGAGACTGCTTTCAACCCCTCTATTCAGCACCTATAATGTCTGAACAAGCAGCATCTCATATCAGTCAGGTCCTTAAATTTCTCCCTTATACCAAAACCTGATTTTCTGTTCTATTTCCAGACCCTGGGGAGTCTGCTGACTGTGATTAGGTTGAAGCTCTACCAGTTGGAATATTCCACTGTAGCAGAACTCCTAAGGACATAAAAACAATCAACCGACTTCAAATCAGACACTAGGAAAAAAAAAAAATCACATCAACCACAAAGGTGGGTGAGTATAGTAATGCAGGAACACAGCCCAGGGGTGTCCACAAGCCAGGTCCCCAATAACTGGGTATAAGGGTGAAAATGCATTCTAAAACTCTGGAGTTCATTCACACATGCCCAGCAAGCAAGAAAGAACACACTTGAAAAGGCTGGTAATGTGAGTTGAATGATGGTCTCTAAAGGGGTACGTTGAAGGGCTATCCCTGGTATCTGGAATGACTTTACTTGGAAATAGGGTCTTCATAGATGTAAACAAGTTAGGATGGGGTTCGACTGGATGAGGGTGGGCCATAGATTCAATGACCGGCTTTACTAAGGAGAAAGATTTGGACACAGAGGAAAGAAGGTCATGTAATGATAGGGATTGGAGTGATGCCGGCAAAACCCAAGGAAACCAAGAATGACCTCCACCACTAGAATGATCCTTCCCTGTGACTTGAGGGCAGAAGCCCCCGAGACTCCTGATGTCTGTTATCTGGCCTCCAGACTATGACATAATGTTTTTGTTTTTGCACCATGACAATTTTCTTTAAAACATTAGTTTATTGTAGTATTGTGGTATATTATCTGGATCAAGTTTTAAATAATTTTGAATTATTTTTTAATAAGTGTTACCTTTTTGATAGTCAAGTTAAAATTTTACATAGGTAAAAATTCTGAATATTACAAGATGCCTGATTTTATATTTTGCTCTTTTTATTATAGAAGCATGGGTTGTCACCACCTTTTTATTTTTTATTGTAGTAATTATTCTACACATCAAAATAATTTCCTTTGTATAGGTTCCCCATTTCTTAGATACATTTCAATACACCCTGCCCTTCACCATATCACCAAGTGTTCTTCCCCACTGTCTAGTGGGCTTCGCTACTTATATGCAACCGCCCACCCCATTCCCTTTTGGTAACCTCAGTTCTTTGCAATGTTCCAGGGTTGGTTGTGCTTCATCTGTTCCTTTGTTTTCTCTATTCATATTCCACCTATGAGTGAGATTATCTGGTATCTATCTTTCTTCTTTGACTTGCTTCACTTAGCATAATCCCCTCTAGTTCCATCCATGTTGATTCAAATGACAGGGTTTCATCTCTTCTAAGAGCTGTGTAGTGTTCCACCGTATATATGTACCACATCTTCTTTATCCATTCAGCTGATGTTGGGCACTTAGGTAATTTCCAGTTCTTAGCTATTGTGAATAGGGCCTCAATAAACATGGGGATGCATACACCTCTGCGGATGGTGCTTTTGTATCTTTTGGGTACATGCCCAGATGTGGAATGATGGGATCATATGGGATTTCCATGCTCAGTTTTTTGAGGAATCTCCAAACTGTTTTCCATAGAGGTTGCACCAATTTGCACTCCCACCACAGAGCTAAACTGTTTCCTTTTCTCCACATCCTCGCCAACATTTATTGTTTCCAGACTTTTGGATAATAGCCAGTCTTTTAGGTGTAAGGTGATATCTCATTGTTGTTTTAATTTGTATTTCCCTGATAGCCAGTGAGCAGAAACATAATTTCATGTGCCCATTGTCATCTCTATATCCTCTTCAGAAAAGGGTCTCCAATTCCTCCTCCCATTTTTTGACTGGATTGCCTGTTCTTCCAATGTTGAATTTTATGAGTTCTTTGGATATTTTAGATATTAAGCCTTTGTCAGAAATAATGAATGCACTTATCCTCTCCCAGGTAGTAGGTTTTCTTCTGATTTTGATATTTTCTTTTGTTGTGAAGAAGTTCCTTAGTTGGATGTAGTCCCAATTTTTATCTTTCTTGTTTTCCTTGATGGTGGAGTTGAGTCCCAAAAGGCTTCTCTATGACTAATGTCATGGAAAGTCTTTCCTATGTTGTCTTCTAAGAGTTTTATGGTTTCTGGTCTTATGTCCAAGTCTCTAATCCATTTTGATTTTTGTGAATGGTGTAAGAGAGTGGTCTAGTTTCATTCTGTTGCATGTGGCTGTCCAGTTTTCCCAGCACCATTTGTTGAAAGACTTTCCTTTTTCCATTGAATGCTTTTGGCTCCTTTGTCGTAGATTAACTGACTATATGTGAGTGGGTCAGTTTCTGGTGATTCAGTTCTATTACACTGATCTGTGCCTCTGTTATTATTGCAGTACCATACTGTTTTGATCACTGTAGCTTTGTACTATAGTTCAAAGTCTGGAAATGTAATCCCTTCAGATTCGTTGTTTTTTCTAATGATTGTTGTGGCTATTGGGGTCTTTTGTTATTCCATAAAAATTTCAAGATTTTTTGTTCTATTTCCTGGAAATAAGGCCATGGGGTTTTAATGGGGATTGCATTAAACCTATATATTACCTTGGGTAAGATGGACATTTTAATGATATTGATTCTTCCCAGCCGTGAGTAGGGGATGTCTTTCCATTTCTTTGTGTCCTCCTCTATTTCTTTTAAGAAGGACTTGTAGTTTTCATCGTACAGATCTTTTACTTCCTTTGTTAGGTATATGCCCAGGTATTTCATTCATTTAACTTCTATTTTAAATGGTGTGATTTTTGTGATTTCGTTTTCTTCTAGTGTGTTGTTTGCCTACAGAAATGCAACAGATTTCTGTACATTGATTTTGTAGCCTGGTACTTTACTGTATTCATTGATGAATTCTAGAAGTTTTTTGATAGAGTTTTTGGGGTTTTCAATATATATAGTCATGTCATCTGCAAATAATGAGAGTTTTACTTCCTCCTTTTCAATTTGGATTCTTTTTATTTCCTTTTCTTGCCTAACTGCTCTGGCTAAGACCTCTAGTACAATATTAAACAGCAGTGGTGAGAGTGGACAACCCTGCCTTGTTCCTGACTTAAGAGGAAATGCTTTGAATTTTTCGCTGTTGACAATGATGCTGGCTGTGGGTTTTTCAGAGATGGCCTTTATTATGTTGAAGTATGAACCTTCTATTCCTTTTTTACGGAGAATTTTAATCATAAATGGGTGTTGGATCTTGTCAAAAGCTTTCTCTGCATCTACTGATATGATCATGTGGTTTTTCTCTTTGCTCTTGTTGATATGGTGTATGACATCAATAGATTTACGTATGTTGAACCATCCTCACGTCACTGGGATGAATTCCACTTGGTCATGATGGATGATCATATTGCTGCATTGTTAGATTGGGTTTCTAATATTTTGCTGAGAATTTGTGCAACTATGTTCATTAGAGATATTGGTCTATAATTTTCTTTCTTGGTGACATCTGTCAGCTTTTGGTATCAGTGTAATGCTAGCCTCATAAAAAGCATTTGGGAGTTTCCTGTTCTTCAATATTTTGGAAGAGCTTGAGAAGAAATAGGTATTAATTACTCTCTGAAGATTTGGTAGAACTCACTGGAGAAGCCATCTGGTCTTGGGCTTTTATTTTGGGGAGGCCCTTGATTACTTCAATTTCTTTGCTTGTGATTGTTCTGTTCAGGTATTCCAATTCTTCTGGGTTCAGTCTTAGCAAAATATATTTTTCTAGAAATCTGTCCATGTCCTCAAGGTTGTCTACTTTGGTGGCATAGAGCTGTTCATAGTAGTTAGTTATGATGTTTTGAATCTGTGGTAGCTGTTGTAACTTTTCCCTTTTCATTTATGATTCTAGTTATGAAAGTTTCCTCCCTTTTTTTCTTTGTGAGTCTAGTCAATGGTTTTGTCAATTTTGTTTATTTTTTCAAAGAACCAACTTTTGGTTTCATTGATCTTCTGGATTGTCTTTTTGTTTTCTATTTCGTTTATTTCTGCTCTAATTTGATTATTTCCTTTCTTCTGCTGATTTTTGGCTTTAATTGTTCTTTTTCTCTAGTTGTTTTAAATGCAGAGGTAAGTTGTTAGTGATTTTTCTTGTTTCTTGAGATAGGCCTGGATTGTGATCAACTTTCCACTTAGTACTGCTTTTGCTGCATCCCATAAATTCAAGTAGCTTGTGTCCTCATTCTCATTGTCTTTAAGTATTTTTAAAGTTCCTCTTTTACCCAAGAGTGCTTTAGGGGCATATAGTTGCATTTCCAATTGGTTTGGGGTCTTCCACTTTTCTTTTTGTGGTTGATTTCCAGTTTTAGGCCATTGTGGTTAGAGAAGATGCTTGGTATGACTTCAATCTTTGTAAATTTATTGAGAGATGTTTTGTGTCCCAGCATATGATCTATCCTTGAGACTGTTCCATGAGCGCTTAAGAAAGTGAAATCTCTAGTTGTTGGATAAAGTGATTGGTATATGTATATTAGACCTGTCTGTTCCAGATGGTCATTTAAAGTGGCTGTTTCCCCATTAATTTTATGGCTGGTTGATCCGTCCATTGTTGTAAGTTGAAGTCCCCCACTATTATTGTGTTGCTGTCAATGTCTCTCTTCAAGTCTAATAATACTTACTTGATATATCTTGATGCTCCTTCATTTGGTGCATATGTTAATAAGCATTATGTCTTCCTGATGGACTGACCCTTTAATCATTATATAGTGTCCATCTCTGTCTTCTGTTATGCTTTTTAGATGGAAGTCTGTTTTATCTGATATGAGTATAACTGTTTCTGCTTTTTTCTGGTTGCCATTCGACTGTAGGATTGTCTTCCAGCCATTGACTTTGAGTCTTTGCTTATCTTTTGGAAGAAGGTGGATTTCCTGCATGCAGCAGAAGGTTGGGTTATGCTTTTTAATCCATTCAGCCACTCTCCATCATTTGGTGAGTTCAGTCCATTCACATTTGTGATTATTAATATATAGCTGCTTAGTGTCATTTTGCAATTTGTCTTTTGTATGTTGCTCCAGATGATGATTTTGTTCTCTTTCTCTTTTTAGGTCGGATGGGTGCAGTTATGTTTTGATTGATTTCATGTTTTGTTTTCTTCTTTGTTTTCTCCCTGGGGATGTATTTTGAGGTTACCCTGAAGTTAACATTCACAGTTCTATGTTTACTACCTAATTTTATTTGAAAGCATATTAGTCTTCCACTCATTCTATCTACATTTTCGTTCTCTTTTCTTCCTCCCCACTTTTAATATTTGCTGTCTTACTGTCATTGTGTGGTTTCTTTACACTTTACAGAGCATTCTTTAATATTTTTTACAAAGCTGGTTTTTGTGGTGATAAACTCCTTTAACTTTTGCTTGTCAGAAAATGTTTTTATCATTGCTTCAGTTCTGAATGATAATCTTGCCAGATATAGTATCCTAGGTTGAAACTCCTTTTCTTTCAGCACTTGGAATATATTATGCCATTCCCTCTGGTCTGCAGAGTTTCATTTGAGAAGTCCGCTGACAGTCTTATGGGGGCTCCTGTGTATGTGACATATTTTTCTCTGGCTGCTTTTAAGTCTTCCTTTATCTTGTATTTTTGACATTTTGATGACAATGTATCTAGGTGTATTTCTGTTTGGGTGTCTTTATTAGGAACCCTTTGGCTTCTAGGATCTAGAGGCTTGTTTCATTCTTCAAATTGGGGAAAGTCTCATGTATTATTTCTTCAAATATGGTTTCTACCCCCTTTTCTCTCTTCCTCTGGGACCCCTATGATATGAATGTTGTTCCTTTTGATTTTATCTCAGATTTTGAATGCTGTCTTCGATTCTTTGAATTTTTAAAAATCTCTTTGCTGGTTTTGATTTAGTTCTCTGTCCTATCTTCCCGATCACTGATTCTATTCGAAGCTTTATCCATCCTATTTTTGAGTCCCTTTATTGAGTTGTTTAATTCAGCCATCGTGTCTCTTACTTGTTTGATATCTTGTTTTAATTCTTTTTGCTTCCTGACATTCTTGTCTACTGCCTCTACTGATTTCTGGATTGTCATGAGTATGTTAATCACCCTAAATGCCTCTTTAGGTAATTTATATACATCTGCTGTATTCAGATTTTCCCCTGGGTTTGTGAGTGGAGCCATCATTTCATGTATATTTCTCTGTGCCTTTTCTCTATTCGGCATTCTCTTAATATTTCTGAAGGTTCATTTTCCCTGGTGTTGTGTAGGTTTGACTTGCCCAGGATTGGCAATCAGGCTGCAGTTTCGCCCCTACCCACAAGGTGGCGCTAGCGGGTAGCACTGAGGTTTGGGACTGCCTTCTCACTGTAATCCAGGGGGTGGGGTATCCAATGAGCGGGATTTCCGTGGGTGGGTGGATATGTGGTGGGAGGAATTTCCACTCAGTGGACCCCAAAATATAGTGTGAAATGGCTCTAGGAGGGGTTTGATTTGGCTGATTTCCATTTATGGTTGTGCCCAGAGTAATTGCACTGCGCGGGTTTCAGCTCAGGTGCCAGAGCGCTGTCTCTCCTTTAACCCCCTCCCAAGTAAGCCCTTCGTGGCTTTGAGTCTCAATTTCACTGAGTCCGCCTCTCACTGCCTCTGCAGCTGGTCCCCAAATCCCTAGCCTCCACACCACCACGCATCTGGAGACTCCCAAGCTCTATCTCAAACCCAAATCAGCGGCTTAGTTGAGAACTGCGCTGGGTGCCCTCACCCACTGTTAGTCATCAGTCTATTCATCTCCAGCTGAAGTGCCCGTTGTTTCTTGGTGTTTATCCCAGGAAAATAGGTGTTTTGGGTTTGTTTGTTTTTTTGGTGCCTGTGGGGAGTGACCCAAAAGTGCGCCTGGTCACCATCCAGAAGCTGATCATCGAGACAGTATATTTTTGATGTATTAAGCTACCCAGTTTGTGGTACTTTGTAAAGCAGCCGAAAGTGAATACAACTGGCTTTGAGTCACTTTCTTCCCAGGACTGCTCAGAGCAGGGCCACACATCACCTGCTCAGCAGTCCTGTGTACACTCAATTTGCTGGTGCAGAGATGATGTTCAGTTCAGGGAAATGGGAGGAGAGAATGACTCATGGAGAAGAGCAAGAAGCAGCCTGAGCAAGTGGTGAGGCTGGGAATGGAGATAGGTACTTGGGATCCCGGTTGGGCACTGAAGGAGGAGTGGGATCTAAGAGGTGAGAACAGGGAATGTAGAGCCCAGGATGATGAGAAATATGAACCAATATAGTTATGTATGAATCCACAGATGGTATCAGAGGAAGGGGGTTATGAGACAAGTCTGCACAAATTTGACTGGAGAATGCATCTGAAAATTTACACTAAGTTGCTCACAAATACAAGACAGAGGTATAATGATCAGTGGAGGTGTTAGTCTTCTTATCAAGATTGCTCATATGACCACCATCTCCATGCCCACTTTCATCACTGCTAGTATTATACGAAGACTGCATAGGCCTTCATTGCATGCTGAGGACATATACCTTATCCTACAATGTAGGGAGAGGTGGAAGATTTCTGAGAAACAAATTATGAGTTCCTCCTCCTCCCTCTCTTCCACAAATATTTTCTGAGCACTTACTCTATTCTAGGCATTGTGGAGGTTCTGGGGATCTGATGATGAATGATGCAGAAAAGGGCTCCAAAGTTTGTGGTTACACAGGAGTGTGAGTTCCTTAACAGGACAGTAGAGGGCGCTATCAAGCACATCAGAGGGACAGCTAACCTAGCAGAAGAGAAGCAAGGTGGGTTTCCTGGAGGAAATGACAGCTAAGCTGAGACCTGAGAGATAAGGAACAGTCAGGCTATAAGGGGAAGATACGGTGGCAGAGGGATTGGTATGTGTCAAGGTTGGAAAGAGAAAGAATGAAAGGACTCATCAAGGACCTAAGTGTGTAGTAAAAACTCTCTTCGCTGACCTCCACTCCCCTCTGTAAATCACCGACTAACACCCAAGACAAATTTCAGAGCTCAGGTTGGGAGGTTGTTCTCCAGCTTACCTACACTGTGCTGTACACTCCCTAAGACCACTTATGGATGTCCCCCACCTGTTTATGCCCATTGTAGTTGTTACTTTCTGGACTCATTGCACAAATTAATGAAATGTGAAGAGAAATGGGACAAACATGCATCTATATAAAACAATACTGAATACTTCTAATACATATCACTAAAAAAAAAAAAAAAAAAAAAAAAAAAAAAAAAAAAAAAAAAAAAAAAAAAAAAAAAAAAAAAAAAAAAAAAAAAAGACTCCTCTAGAAATACGTAAGGGCATGACAACTATAAAAGAAAATATTGTAAATTCCCAAGTACTTAGATACTTGGGTCATTTTAAAGAAGCCCAATTGGGACACAGCAACAATGGGAAGGAAAGCTGAAGTCAATACCACATGACTCTGATCAGTGAGCCACTTGTCTCAAAAAATAGCTGAATACATGGCCACCAGTATGCCTTAAATTAAAGCACAATGTCTAAGTTACAAATGTCATGTTTTGTGGGTATTTCTTCCAGTGTTTACTAACATCTTTCCTTAGCCAAACAATTACTGAAAAGAATTCCCTGTAGCTGGAGGGTGGTGTAGGGTGGAGGAGGGGTAGAAATGAATGAGGTCGGCAGACCAGCTTCCAAACAGTCTCCTGATCATAGGAGAGTCCATCTTGGAGCACCAAGTCCTGGGATGGAGGTGGTAGTGGAGCTGTGGAATGGGTGAGCTGCCTCTGCAGCAGTGGAATGAGGACCAGAGGAGAAGGTGGGATAGAGAGTGGCTGCAAAGCCCATGAAACAGTGAGAGACGAGAGCGGGTGGGGATTTGCCGGGGCTGTCCTGACAGAGTTCCGCGTGTGGGAATAGTTACACAGCACAGATCCTGCCTCGCAGTTCTGAAGGCCAGCAGTCTAAGCGCAAGTGGTCGACAGGACTGTGCTCACCTGAGGAAGGCACACAGGCGGATCTGTTCCAGGTCTCCCTCCTACTTTCTGGCAGCTCCTTCGCTTGTAGCACAGATGCCAACCTTTATATGGGTTCTCCCTGAGTGTGTGTTGGTTTCCAAATGTCCCCTGTCTAGAAGGACACTGCTCACATCAGGGCCCCACTTTGTTCCAGTACCACGTCATCTTCACTAGTTATAGCTGAAACAACTCTCTCTTTTCAAAAAAGGTCACATTCTGAGGTCCTGAGGGTTAGGATTTCAACATACAAAATTTGTGGAAACACAATTCAGGAAGGTAACAAAACAAACTGAGTGGGATCACAGACATTAGGACATCATCTCCTGAGTCCTTGAGTCCTCACCTACCTGCTCTCTCACACAGGTCACACCCCTCTGGCCCTCCCACTCCCTATACCTGCCCCCAGCTGTCTGCTGACAGTCATCATGGTTTCCTTCTCAGACTGTGGCATATGACAGGTGGGGACCAAAGTCTGATCTCCCCCAGGATCTTGCCAAGCAGACAATTGGAACGGAACCACCAAGGAAAGGTTCTGTCCAACCCCAAATCCTGAAACCTTTCTCGTTTGTGACTTGTCTTATATCCTATAAATCTAGCTGCTCGTAAGGAAGCAACAAGTAAGTGCAGGTCTGGAGCTTTTCAGCAGAGTCCACCTGCACATGCAAAGCACTGAGCACAGTTGCTCATGAATGAAAATAATCCTCTCAAAAGCCACATGCAGAGTCAGAGAAAACGCCGGCATAACCTCCACGCTTCTCAAAGAGGGACCCAGTGGCATCTCTAGCTGGGCCCAGGGCCCAGTGTTTTCTGCTCCTAGCAGTTGGTGGACCAGCCCAGTTCCCCACACTCAGCACCAGGGGAGGTGAAAGAAGTTCACAGGTCAGTCAGACTGGACAGCTGCTCCAAGGGACATTTCTGTGCAAGAAGAGGTCAGACTCAGGAATCTAAGTGAGGTCTGGGGATTCTCGAAGTCTCCTTCAGTCTGCCCATGCCCTCCCTTCAGGACTGAGGTTGTCAGCACTGCCAATGATAGAAGATGAAGACGCTTCCCTGCCAGCTTCCTACTGCCGGGGGCCAACGGTTTCTAAACTTTTAATGAGGATCAGAAGTTCTAAGAAGAAAATGTGCTTGGGAAGGGGAAACTGTTACATGGAGCATCAGAGATGCTCAGTCTCTATCAAATCGGATGGATTTTCCAGGGAAAAGCAGCAGTAAACTTTTTCTTTCAAGAAAGTTAGCTCAGAGCGGGTAACTAGCTATGTTTAATATTTTTTGAAATATGCCACTTCTTCTAACTCATTTTTCAAGCTAAACAAGACTGACAGATTGGAACTGAGGAGGTCACAAACAAGATCTTAATATAATCATTGCCTGCCTCCTTTTTCCCTCCAAAATTTTCAGTATTGAAAGGCAAGGCTACAACTTGCTTCAGTTACTGCACTTTTACCACCTTATTTTAAAAAGCAGATAAAAGGTACTGAGATCTTTCATATATATTTTGTTTTCTGATAGTTCACTTTAAAGGGACAACACTCTAGCTCACATCTATCTCAAAGCCTTTTAAAACCCTTTGAAAATTCCTCCCAAGGGATGCCAGCCCAGGCACTCACTGCAGAGAGCATTTCTCTGCCTGTTCAGAGTGAAATGATCCTCAAAGAAGACCCAGGAGGAGGGCACTGCCCATGGACAGTGCTGACCTTAGAAAACCAGACACCTTCAAAAGGATGCAGGTAGCACTCCGAAGCTTTGAGCCTGCGGGAGAATGACACGTTTGTCTCCTGTCACTCTCCAAGACAAATGTTTGAGTCTTGATGACTAGAAGTACCAAGAGGAAAGGTTCCTTCCTGATAGGATAAGAGTCACAAAATATTTCCTAAAAGGCCACTGGCTTGCCGTCAGGCTTCAAGCTTGGAACCATCACCTTCCATTCTGATGATCCATTTTCACATGGCCAGCAATTAGTTCTCAGCTGGCTTCTTAACTTCTGTCATGTTCAAGGGCATATCTTATCCCCGAGGACCAAGAACTGCCTTTACTTTTGCTTCACTCCCTCTCCCCGGCAGACAGCGGGCTCTAGGTGAAGACACGGATCACAGCCCAAGCGACTAGCTCTTTTCTACTAAGTATCAGCTCCCATTGGCTGGACACCCTCGTTATAAGAATTTCAAGGACACATTCCCGGGGCTGTGGCATAGGGTTACCTCAGTTTCAAACTTTGCTCAGATACTTGTGAACAGTTTTTTAAAGACCTTGGGTCATTTTTGAAATCCGTATCAAAATAAGCTCACTTTTAGATGACAATACACAATATATTCACATTTAATTTTCTGTAAGAATAAAGTTACCAGAAGACCTGCAATGCCTGATTTCTGCTTAGCCAGAGTGCCGCTGTCCAAATGCAAGCCAGGTGGGGTCAGTCTTCTGTTTAACACCCTCCACGCTCCCACCCCATGTACAATGGGAACACATGCGGTCACCAGCCACCTCCCTGGGACTGCTCAGGGCTCAGTGCCTGCTCCTCCCACCCTCCCTCTCCACTCTGCCTACATGGCTCTCAGAGCTCTTTTTCATGCCCCAACATTCCGGGGGCACACCCACACTGTTCCATCAACCCTGAATGCCCTTCCCCACTGTGACGCCACAGGGCGGGCCTCTTACCACCTTCAGACTCTACTCAAAGGTCACCCCTTGAGTAAAGCCTTCAGCCACCAGCATGCCCGGCCTCCCCACCGCTTCAGTCTTTCTCCACAGCACATCTAGGCTATCTCTCACAGGATGCATTTGTTTCGCTACCACCCTCCCTCCCCAACTCGCTTGAATCTTCTTGAAACAGGACCTTTGTCTTATTCACAGATTCCCCGTCAGCTACAACAGTCCCGGGACAGAGCAGCTGTCAGGACTGAAGTGCTGAGGGGACTGACTATGGATATCACTTCTCTATGCAGCTAAGAAATTAATTTATTAGGCACCTTCTATCTGGATGCAAGTCTCCCTCTATGAAAGAAGAGGGAAGATCTAGCTGTCCCCATTAGCTACATGCCATCCAGCCTGCCCTTCAGGGGGAAGGAGCTTGAAAATCAGAGCCCACCTGATGGGGCCATCCTGCTACAAATACAGTGTCCTAAAATTCACACTCACATGACAGATGCGTGCAAAAGTGCCATTTCTGTGATGCAGTCCTTCTACTAGGACAAATTAAATGAGCTCCCTCTGCAGTGGCATCAGATTGTTAGCCTGTCCGGAGAACACCATTAATCTAAATTCCAACGTATTTCCCCACGAATGGCTGGGAAGTCTCTATCCGGCGCTGTATTAATGGTCTACTGACATGTTGATCCTGCTAAGCTTCATCTCCATGAACTGGGCCTGGCATTTTCCAAAGCTAAAGTAACTCTCCTCCTCTCTCTGCTTTTGTTCTTCCACAGGGCCCATGAAGAGGCTTGCTGGCCTTCACCACAGAGACAAGGCTCAAGGGAAGGCCATGTGTTACTCTTCCTAAACTCCCCTTCAGCCAATGACGGTCAACTGACAAATTTCAGCTGCCTGCAGTTTCTGCAGTTTCATCCAGCACTTTCCCCCATTCTGTCCACTGGGATCTGCTGTAATGAGGACCAGCCGAACATTTTGCTGAATTCAAGAAAGGCCTTGTCTATGGCAGTCCCCTAATTTACTAACCTTGTTAGTCCCTCAATAAGCAGATGAAGCTAACTTAACATGACTGCTTCTCAGTGAAGTCATGTTGGCTGCTAGCAACCTCCATGCTTTTCTAAAAGTACTCAAACCATCTGTTTTAACAGTCCATTCCAGAACTCTGCCAGCAATCAGCTCCAGGAGGCTTGCTAGCCTATGATTACTAGAACGTACCCCTGCTACCACTTTAGCCTTTTTTTTTCTTTAAGGCAATATTTTGCCTGGCATTTGACTTAGAACTTTTCATTCTCCATGAACATCATTTGTATTTCTAAATGCTTACCACGCCTAGGGATCTAGTCCTGAAAACCAAAAACTCATTTGAAAGACCTCTCCATTCATTTTATTCCATAATTATTATATGTCTGTTATGTGCCCTGCACCTTGCTTTGTTCAGAGCCTACATTTCATAGCTCTACTTGTTGAAAGGCTAAAACTCGGCCAGCAGCAGACAGGTGCTGTGTCCATGTACCAGCGACCCCACCAAGTTCACCATCCTCCCATCCCACTTCTGAATATGATTTAAAAACTCCAGGCTATCACTGGGGTTTTCTTTCATTGTGGCAAATATATATATAAAATAAATAAGGCATTTAACCATTTTAAGTGTACAGTTCAGAATCAGTAAGACATGCACAATGTTATGCAACCATCACTACTTTTCCAGGCGACCAAAACTTTCCCACTGACCCCAGCAACAGCTCTGTGCCCATTAAGTGATAACTCCCTCTTCCCTGGGTCTCGTAGCTACTAATCTACTTTCTGTCTCTATGGGTTTACCTATGGAAATACCTATGGATATTTTGCATAAATGGGATCATGTAATATGCAATCTTTAATTTCTGGCTTCTTTTAGCCAGAATGATGTTTTCAAGATTCATACATATTGTAGCATGTATCACCACACCATTCCTTTGTAATGGCTGAATACTATTCCTTTGTGTGTATGTGCTGCATCTTGTTAACACAATCCATTCATCAACAGATACGAATTCTTTCTACCTTTTGGTTATCATGAATGATGCCACTATGGACATTGGTACGTAATTATATTTTGAATTCCTTTTCAATTATTTTAGGCATATAATTGACAGTAGAATTGCTGGGTCATATGATCATTTTATGTTTAAAATTGACGAACCATCAAACTGTTTCCCATTCTATTTTATATTCCTACTAGCAATATATGTGTTTGAAAAAATCTTTAGTTGACCCTGAATTTCAGTCTTGCTCACACTATTCTTATAAGTTTTCTTAAGCCATTTTTTATTAAGTCTTTACCCTTAGCTAATTATTTTTTTTAATCAGAATTCTGTAGTTTTCTTAAAACCCACGACACTGAATAAAATCCACTGTATGAATTTTTGTCTCCCATCACCACTTCAATCATGAGAATAAGCTTTGGAATCTGATGCAGGAT